>JALPQI010006151.1:0-62263 GCA_025490895.1 Thaumatotibia leucotreta
CAACTCCTAATTGCCAAGGAGTTGTACCTTCCATCATCAGATCACCAACTTAAGACGTTCATGACTGGACGCAAATACTTGACTTATCTTCGAAAATAAATTAAAAATGTCATGTGTGCCTACAACATTTGAAGAGTTCCCTCGATTTCTCCAGGATCCCATCATCAGATCGGGATTCGGTGACAATGGGACCAACAAGAAGGTATACCCTTTTATACAAAAAAAGAATCTTCCAAATCGGTCCACGCGTCTTCGAGTAATCGGGGAACATACATAAAAAAATAAAAAGATTTCGACGAATTGTAAACCTCCTCCTTTTTGAAGTCGGTTAAAAATGTAACACAGCGCACTGCACATTTCATACTTAGTTTATTAGTTTTACATGCATCTTCGAATAAAAACTAAAAAAGGCAAATTTAACTTCTTACACAGTCCACATGCCGCTAACACGAGGTCAAAAATGTATCGTATAATCTGTTAACCCCCGGTTGACTAACCCGTGATCCGACAGATAGCCCCACCGGCGATGAGATGAGAATGATATGCAATTAATCTTTCGCATGACTTGACCTTCAAGCTAAGAAGAATTGGTGAAAGCAATGCCATTTCTCGAATCGCGAATCACTCACCACTTTATTGGCCAGAGAAAGTATACGTGGGCAGAAATGATTGAGTGTTTTTTTAGAAAACTGGATCTTCTTTATAACAGTATACAACAAAGTGAGTTCCTGCTGTATTTGTGTTCTTATTTATGCTTAGTTCTTTGAAACTATGCAACTTGTAGCTGACGTGGCGTCGATTATTTGATAAGAGTTGTATTTTCCCTGTCAATGAACGAAGAAAAAAAGATTGAAAGAAAAAAACGTTTATTTGTGACACAACATAGTATACTCATTAAAACGCAAAATAAACATGAATATAAAAAACTAATTGCGACAAAATGGTCTCCATTCTGCATATTCTTGCCATGTTGGAGCCATTTGTCAGGTCTCCTTATTCTTCTAATATGTTTGCTATAATTACTCAAAAATAACGACTCTCTCATCTTTAATCTCATCCCCAACGTAATCAACGTTTCATGATTCATAAAACACTGTCAATATCCAACCACGTTTGATAATGTTTTATACCACCCAACCCCTTCGAAGCACCCGCCGTAAAATAAAAAGAAAGAAACAAAAGGAAACCGGCAAATATTAAATTACTCAATATTTCATACCGATACTAATTTCGCTATCTTAACCCTTACCCGGCCGCGGAACGACACGAAATATTACGAAAAAAAATTTACGAAAAGAAAAGTCCCCGCTTAATTGACATTCTTTACGGGCGTCAGTCTTAGCCGGGGATATTTTTTAATTAGATATATTTTATGGGTTTTTTTCGAAGGGGAAAAGGGTTAACATTTGTTTGAGCCGAATGGGGGGTGGGCCAATATAAGCTTGGTAATCAGCCGGAAAAAAATGGTCGATTAGACCCCCTTTTTGTTAATTTAGGATCATTGGCGGACGTGCTTCGCGACATTGGGGCACTTTTTCTTGGGCAATTGTCTTTTTAGCAAATGGCGGACGTGGGGGTGGGTGCTACCTGTGTGATGGATGGGGGGTGGGGTGTGATTAGTATTGCTACAGTAGAATGTGGAGTTTTGATAAATTTGTACTTCTCAATGTAGATGTTTAACACGAGTAGAGTAGGGGCAACTTAGTACGTAATTGTTCGATCAGCAATGTTCAGTTAAGTGAAAGTCCACTAATAAATTATTATTCTATTGAAAGTGCAGTCATTTTCGAATTAGGTAAATTTTATTGTGTTTTAGTACTCGTACATATTATGGTGCTTTTATTACGCACTAGTGCAAGAAGTGGTAAATTTTTTGTAAGGTCGAAACTTGAACTGAAAACTGTACTGAATACGTCGTACGATACACGTGCGAAAAGGAAATTCGTAACTCGTGTCGCTTTAAAACTGTCCTTTGGCGTATTTTAGTTTAATGCCATTGCTTTCGAACTTAATTTTTTTCGCACTTGTATATTAGTCATTTACTATTTCGGGCTGTTGGCTAAGCTAAAAAACACCCAGAAAAATCTAAAGCCATTTTTTGTTTTTGACCTTGTTTCTAAAAGCCGATAGCAACCAGTACGTGGAATTACGCAACTACAACTCAGGCGCAGAAAGCCTACCGCGAATCACGATTATCACGAACGAAGTCTTGCCTCTCTCTCGCACTTGTATATTCGAACGTAAGTAAGACAGGGAGGTAACACGTCGATCGTAGTTTGTGGTATGCCTTAGGTTATTGTCCTTTACCGTAATAATTCTGAGTCATTGCAGACGAAATTCTTAGAAATATGCGAGGTCACGTGACCGTTTGTGAACATTTTTGAAACTTCATGTATTTTTTATAAAATAGTAGAAAAACCATCATATATAAAGATAATAGACTAGGTAAATCATAAACGTCGGCTAACTTAACAAGCCGCTAATAATTATTTGTCCCATTCGGTCTAAACAATTTGTCCATAAGAGCAAAAGGAATAAACAATTAGCGGTTTGTTAAATTGGCAGACGTTTATGAATAAGGGGGTTAGAAATTTGGTCATAATTTGCCGTCCCATTAAACCTTCACGTGTCAAGTTGACAGCAACCAATAAGAAGCACAATTACGAAAAACACCGTTAATTCCGCTATTTTGTGTGTCAATGCGTCATGTGTCCTTACAACGATACCGTTGCTTGGTCGCTCGTTAGGGTTGTGAGTTAGAATAATAATAATATATTATTTTAAGGTATTCGATTATTATGGGCATTATCAGCATTGAGGTGACGGTAGCAAGATAACATTTTGTCAGTTTTGTCACCACCCCAACTTTTCCCGTGGGTATCGTAACAGTCGACTAAGGGATTGAAGTGTCAGTAACCATTTTATTCTTCAGAGACTGATGACGGGCAGCAGCGTCATCATAGTGGACACAGTACTGCAATCGCCAACCCGCTTGCCCAGCGTAGCGATTAAGGGCATTTACCTCCAAATACGTCCGTACGCATAGGTAATAGGAGAGGCTTTTGTCCAGCAGTGGACTATAATTTTATTTATATTATATTTCGTGCCTCACATTAAGCAGGATACTATTTTGTTACACCACAATTTTAATGTACGACCGACAGTACAGACGACCCAAAAGTCATAAGGCATAGGTACTGAACAACTTTTAATACACGACAAACCCCGATATACATAAAAAAATATCTCCCTTAAAAATGCCAAGAACATAAACTAATTTTACGCGGTATTAACTTTTTTCACCATTTCCGGGTCCCAATGTAAATTCCATTGATCAAATGCAGTTTCAACTCTTCATAATTCATCTATGTATATGTATCAACATAGAAGATATGATGATATATCATCAGCCTATATTAGTCCAGCAGTGGACTAATATAGGCTGATGATGATGATGATGATGATGATATGTATACAATATATACACGTCAAATGCTATGGAAAGTCATACATACTTGTTTAATACATTTTTTTTTATTTCTAACGAAGAATGGTATCTCAGGTATTTGTAACTTAGTGACTTTGGTTGTCAATTATATCAAGTTTATGTTGTCGACAACCCTAGCAACGAGTTCAATATCATATGCGTGGACGCATCAAAACTGTACTGAATTTCGAATCTTTGTCAATTATGATCAAGGACACACACAACACAGTAGTTTTTTTCTCAGCGTTGGCTGCACCGTAACTCAGTGCGTTGTGTGAAGCTGGAAGTCCCAGGTTCGAATCCCGATGGCACAAAAATATTTACAGGTATATTTTGTGACCAAACAAGGGTGAATATCTGAGCGTTTCAACCGTCTAATTTTGGTGGCATCATTTTTGCCGAAGTTTTTATTTGTTACAATGTGCTACTTTGTCATTTGAAGGAGGCACGGTACCGTATACAAATGACGAAGTATAACTTTGAGACGTTTAGACACTTTTATTTTTAAGACAAACGGGTCTTAATCGCGTAAACTTACGTGTAATTATATCCTGACGTTTCGGGTATGACGTTACACCCGTGGTCGCAGGCATACACAGATGGTGTTTAGAAACTTTGGCAAAAATGATGCCACCAAAATTATTCGGTTGAAACGCTCATATATTCACCCACAAGTAGACGAATTAGGTGACTAAACTCTAAACTGTCTCAATAAACAACAAAGCTACCGTCCATCGAAGCCATGGCCACTGATTCACCGCTTTCTACCTGCCGACTGAGTCACCTAATACCCATTGTCTGACAAAGTATTTAAAAATGGTCATTATGGTCACTTCCGGGCCTTTCTTGAGTTTCTTAAGAAGTTAAAAGTGTGAATTTTGTGTCTGCTATGCCGCATACTAGTAAAATACAAAAAGTTGGTTTAAAGATAATTATTACATGTTATTGTTTGTAGCTAAGTTATTTTATTGTAAGTAGCGTAGTTTCGGCCTAATGAAATTTGTGAATGAATGTGCACTACTACGGGAATTATAGAAAATTATAAATGTAGGGGATTTGTCTCTTTCACTCCAAGGGAGGCGTCATTAGAGTGACAGAGAAAAATCCTCGAAAGTAGCGAACTTCGGAGTTCAAGGTAGCAAGCCAGGTCGCACAATTATATAAATAATACCTAGTGTAGAATGACATATGACCATTAATTATGTTATTTTATTGGTTTATGATAAAATTTATTACATTCGAATAAAATTAACTCAGTATAACGAAGTGAGAGTATGTATAAATCATTATAAGTATTTAATATGTTATCATACTTTTTAATTTCACATTCGGTGACTCCATGGATTTTAGAACCACGGTGGCACGGTATGCCAACAAATGTCCTTAGCTTAATAACCTATATGGGAAATACACAAACACTTCAAAATGAATGACAAAGCATAAAATACGACCCAAAACACGTAATTATAACTGTGAACTTGAAACCGCATACTTCATGGAAGATGACACATCACATGAAAGTTAAAAGTACTACGCGTACATCGATCCCATTATCGTATATGGAATTGACCTATGGGGCCTTGCTGCTGATAGGGACAGGGTGTTTACATCATTAGCCTATGATAGTCCACTGCTGGACGTAGGCCTCTCCTTTTAATTATGCGTTGGTTAGGAGGTAAATGCTCATAACCGCCAAGCTGGGCAAGCAGTAATGTGTCCACTATGATGACGCTGCTGCCCATCATCAATCTTTTATCAAATAATGGTAAGTGACACTTCAACCCCTTAGTCGACTCTTACGACACCCGCAGGAGGAGTTGGGGTAGTGACAAATGTATTCTTACTGCCGTCACCGCACTGCCAGGGTGTTTATAATGCAGAAAAAGGCTGTGAGGATACGGGATGGAGTGCTTCACACCAACGAGGGAGCATTTTGTGCTGCTTAAAATATTAATATCCTTGAAGTAGCCAAGTTTATGTGAAAGCACTTAGACAAGTTTAAGGTTAGAGATGTCCGGATCAGCGGAAAACTGCTCGGGATTTAATTATTTATAGATATATATTTATATATAGATAATCGGGATTTATTTATAGATACTTTAATACATAGACAGCCATGACCAAGGAACAAATATTTGTATCAGCTTCGTAGGCAGGGTCACTACCAACTAGGCTACGGAGGCTGACAAAATATGTCAACCTCATTTTTTATTGAAGAAAGCAGATGAAGGGTCCACGGAAATGACCAGACATGATATTTCCGTGGACCATTCACCTGTCAATTCGAATTTCAACAGGAAAATCAACCTTACTAATAATACATTATGGTGCACATTTGCCCTGACTTTTAGAAGGACTAAACAAGTTCTTTCCGTGGACCTTTCAGATTATTGTGTTAAAGAATAATGATAGCATCACATGACATGACTTGATAGGACTTGACATGACTAGGTATTTTTAATTTTGTTGATTTTTTACAATTATATTTTTTCAATTTTATTTTGTTTAATTTGTTTATTGTATTTTGAACTATGTCTTTGACATTAAATGTTTTTGATCTGAATTATATAGGTACCTATGTCTTATATACTCGTATATTATGTGTGTGAGTTTAGTAAAACGACCCACTTTGTCGTTTGCCAAAACGCCGCTTTGTCGGTTTATTCATATGAAGATACCAGTAAATCTCGTCTTTATGGTAAGCGACAAAGTGGGACGTTTTACTAAAAACTAACACATATTTTATTAAAATAGAAACCCGCCGTAATATCGATCAAAGACGTAAAAAATCATAAAATGAATATCTACGGACGTTCATTGAAAATAATTTAGTAGGATGTAAATTGTTATTGTTGTAAAACAATTAGGCAATCAAAATATCACAAACAAAATTCTTGAACTTCATACTAATGACACATTCTGATATAATTCGAAAACTTTGACGACATGCGGTCTAGTTATGCGTAGTTACTTATCAACTTATCAATGAAACTAGGTCCGTGGTAGATAGCATTATCAACTTACAAATAACATTTGTTCGGTATATAAAGTCACGTGAGATGTATAGACCGGCCATGTAGCCAGACGCCGTTACTTATCGCACATTCTCTATTAAAAGATTTTTCAGACGCTATCGCTCTTATTGTGTGAGTTTAGAGTTCATTATCGCCTGTTTGAAGGGCATTGGGTTATTGCGCGTGCGACTATCGCAGATTGTCTTTTGTTAGCTTCCGAATTTGAATAGTCATCGATAAATAAATGCACGATAAACAAATGTACCTGGTGGGAATTCCGTCGTTCAAGACTTGCCTGAGTTCAATGCATATTGAACGTATTGTGAAAATACAAATCAAATCATTTATTAACTAAATATTTTGATTCGTACTTTTTATTTTTCCCCAGTAGTCACACTACTTAATTCTATATAAATTATAAATATTAGATCTGTAAGACCGAGTGGCCGAGGGGTGCAGGCATCAGCCGCGAAAGCTGAGCATGTGGGTTCGATCCCGACGTAAAGGTGCATGCAGACCAAAAGAGCATTCGCTGTTCTATCTAACCCCCTACTCTACGAAATTCGATCGTTACACGAAACATGATTCGTTGATTTCGTAGAGTGGGGGATAGAATGAGCGAATGCTCGTTTGGTCTAAATCCACCTTTAGCTGTCCTATACTAAAGAAATTGTTAGATTCACGTCTCTTATTCTTTCTCGTTAAGAAAAAAAGAGAACGTGCCCTGTGTCACGGCAGGAAATACATATGATCGCGACCTTTCCTTATCAGTAAAGAATTCTGCAGTATTATCATCTGTTCTAACTAGGGTTGTCAAATCTTATTTTGAGATATACAGTAAGTAAAAAATTAAGTACACACTGAAAAATATAGTATACCTTTTTCTTTGTATGTAATAAGTTAAGTAACCTTTACATTGTTTAAAATCAGTAAAATAGTACATTACGACACAAGTGCGAAAAACATGAAATACGAAACGAGTGGCGATGTATTAAAGTTAAAACACGACCGACAGGGAGTGTTTTAAATCGACACGAGTTACGATTTTCGTTTTTGCACGTGTCTCGTACGACGTTTTTTAGTACAGATGGCCCTCCGAAGTTTTGGACTTGACGTAAAATGACCCACTTCTCGCAAGAGAGCCTAAAAAGTACACCATCTGTACTAAAAAATAGTATTTTAGCATAGGTCCTTTATGTGTCTCGTAAATAAAGTACATACAGGTGAAATAGAGTATCATACTTTATACAGGGTGTAATCGTTAAGTGTGGCCACACTTATAAGGCCATAATTCCGTAAATATAACAGATATCAATAAACTTCCAACTGATATCGAAAGTGCATTACCCAACAAATAAAATTGCATTAATAACTTTTTCTAAATAGATGGAGTAATATTAAAAATACAAAGTTAAAACGCTCCCATACATTTAGTATGACGACTGGCCTTAAAAAACGTCGGGTGTCATAACAGATAAAACTGTTAGAGATTCGTTATTTGTACGAATACATTGTAATAAAATAATAATACTACCGTTTATGAAATAATTAATGTAACATTTATTCCTAAATAAAAAAATATTCGTATTAAACTACTCTTTGAATGAACGTTTACGTACTAAATGTATGGAAGGGTTTGAAGTTAATATTTGAGATATTTCTGATTTTATTTAAAAAAAGTTATTAGTGTAATTTTACTCGTTGGGTAACGTACTTTTGATATCAGCTAGAAGTTTTCTGGTATCTGCTATATTTACGGAATTATGGCCTGGCAACACTTAACGATTACACCCTGTATAACAGTACGTCTGGATGTTTAGACAAGTCTTTGTCGCACTAGTATGAAAAAGTGACAAAGAGGGAAAACTACGATACGCTACTAAGCGTTAGCGATTGATAACTTGGCTAAGCATCCTGGCAACCTTAGTTCTAACCTAGTCTCAATATCAGTCATCAAGTGTGTTGTATTTGTTTTTATGCAAGTAATTTTGATTAGTTGAGGCATTTTATCGAACATCCGCGGTGTGGAGTGGCAAGGACACATATTATAGTGACTCACAAAAGGCAATGGTATAAATAAAGTGAAAGCGGAACTTCTTACGTTTAGCTCCACTTATTGTGTAACTCAAGTTCTGTGGTACAGATCAAATTATTTTATCATCATCATCAGCCTATGATAGTCCACTGCTGGACGTAGGCCTCTCCCATTAACTATGCGCATAAACGCATTAGGAGGTAAATGCACATAATCACCACGCTGGGCAAGCGGATTGGCGATCGCAGTAACGTGTCCACTATGATGACGCTGCTGCCCATCATCAATCTTTTATCAAATAGTGGTCAGTGACATATATGGCGGAAAGGTGTTATTTATTTATCACATGACATCATCAGCTTATGTCAGCCCACTGTTGGACGTAGGCCTCTCCTCAGGAGAGAAACGCATCAGGAGTTAATGCCCATAATTAGGTCAAAATTCTTTTCGTTATGTTATTTTGTGTCCCTAATAAACGTGACACTGTTGTGATTTTTGTATGAAATGATGTTTTGTTTCCAATTTCTGATGTATGAATTAAAATCTAGCGTGAAAATGAAATACAAGTGCACCGGATTTTTTTTATATACTGAGTCGTAAAAGCGTGACAGAGTGGTATGAAACAAGACAACGAAAAGAATTTTGACCCAATTACCACGCTGGGCAAGCGGGTTAGCGATCGCAGTAATGTATCCATTACGCGCTGTTGATCATCATAATCCTTATATGAATGGTCAGTGATACTTCAATCCCTTAGTCGCCTCTTACGACACCCACGGAAAGAGTTGGGGTATATTGTATTCTTACTACCATCATGACGCGGCATTTATTTATCAAATTAGGAGAAATGAAATAATTAACCCAGGTCCGTGGGGCTCTGGTGTTTTCGGTCCCTTCAAAGACATTTCTAAGAGACTTTGAAGACACCATAGGAGACCAAAGAGCTGGCAGCTACCTCGCTCGACAGATCAGCCTCGCTATCCAGCGGGGTATAGCTGCCAGCATCTATCTATGGTACCACGCGCGTGGGCCGTTTTTAGATTTTGATTTATTTTAGTTAATATTCCTTTACAATCTGTTACAAGGCTAGGCGCCTTTGGCCACGACATTGATCTTCACCAATCACGTTTTGTGTACCGATCGAATTTCATAGAGTGGGAGGTTAGAACAGCGAATGCTCTTTTAGTTTAACCGCATCCTAAGGCGACCGGCGGCGAGCGAATCCATAAGTGAGAGCAAGATGCCGATATCGGAAATCGGAACTCCCTTTCGCAAGTATGGTTTTCCGGTATAAACTGGTCGTCTTAGACCAATGTCGTGGCCAGGCCGTAAGGGGCAAGCAATACGTGCTAGCCGCCTCTTATCCGATTCCTAAGGACATGACTATTGATGGTCAAGCAATGATTTTGGCAAAAGAAGGACGTGTCCAAAACAATAGACATTAAAACACGTCTGAGACGTCGGAACATAAAACACCCGTTTTGAATAACGTGCTCACCCAAGTACATTATAACACGTTGCATTATTTAAACATTAGAATGCGAAATATCGCACGTATCAGCGTAAATGTTTCATTCAACAAGTATCACGTTGTGAATTCGATGACTCACACGCTTTCACATTTTCTGGGGATTTACGCCGATTTAAGAAAAAAGTAGCTCATACGCATGTGGACAGAGAAATGTCAAATTGATAAGAAAAACCCGTCTCAGTCATCTGGCAGAAATACTATGAGTAAAAAGAAACGCAAACCTTTAGCCGTAATATGAGTTTGAAAGTAAAGGATACGTTAGGTTTTACTCGATACGTAAAGCATTCTATCGCGCTCGCACGTATTGGAGCGAGCGCGATGGCCTGTTTTACGTATCGTGTAAACCCTAAAGTTACTGATACTTGCAAAATCATGTCACGGCTACAAATAGTACCTATAGGCACTGGTCTGGTCTCACCGCAAGCCAGGGATCGGATAGCGGTTTTTGCTCCATACAAAAGAACGGTTCGAATTCCGTTCTTTTTCGTTCTTCGGTTTATATTTTTTTTGTTTATGGAGTAATTCAAAAATATGATGTTAATAGTTAATGTTAATGTTGAATACTACATAAAGAGTGTAAAACATTTTAAAATATTGAGCTATTTCGAGGTTTTTCTAAAAAACCGGTTCCGATCCCTGCCGCAAGCTACTAAGCGAGTATCGCCGTGTCTCTTTTATTTACACGGGAGTGCGTATCTTTTGTTTGTGTTTATAGCCGATATTTCATAGCTTAGTAGCTCGCGGTGAGACCAGTGCCATATACGAGTATACGGTAGTAAAGTTGCTTTTAACACATCAAAAAATCGTTGTAAAGTACAATTTGATAATGATAGATTAGATTACAATTACATTAGCTGAGTAAGAAAATAATGAATTAGTGAAATAATTTACTTAATGACTAATATTTAAGACTTTATATGTCCCACTGGTGGGCACAGGCCTCCTCTCTTAAATGATAGGAATATGACTACTAAGGCTCGTCCACGAAATAAAGTAGCCACTGCCGTTTAATTTATTATTTTTCATGAAACTATTTTTTTTATATATTTATATTTAAAAAAACAGCTCTTTGCCTTTCTTCTCGGACGCTGTGGTTGACATAATTATACAGAGTGTTTTTTTTTAAGTGGGACAGTATGGGGAAATCGGAAACTATAGAAGATACAAGGAAGCTGTCTTAGGAGACATTAGGTATTTTTTTGAGATAACAATTTGAGTATTTTCAAAATTTTGATCAATTGCGAGTTGTACCTAAAAATTAATAATATTGATAAAAAAAATTTTTGTTGCAGATCGACGTCATTTCATGCGTAGATAATTTTATTGTATTGGATGAAATAAATCTGAACAGCAGAAGCTAGTCAAATTCAGGAAAATAATTTCGAATAATTTTGACAAGGTTCTAGAACGGCCTAGGGTTTTAATTAATAGGGTTGCCAACATGCTAGTTGTTTTAATTTATGTTACCAACCGTGACCTTGCTAATGGCTCCAATGGAAGACCAGCGCTGGACTGTGATTACAGCCCAGCAATATGCTGAATTGGGGACCATTTTGTGGCACTAACAATAAGTTTTTTTAAATGCTTATTTTGTGTTTTAATGTGTAGGTATATTACGTTAGTGTCACAAATATAAAAAAATTTAACCGACTTCCGAAAAGGAGGAGGTTCTAAATTCGACTGTTTTTTTTTGTTGTATTTATGTTATCCGGTATCTCCGAGAATCGAGAACCAATTTGATTTTTTTGTAATCGAACGTGTATAACCTCTAGATGGTCCCGTTGGCACCAAGTTGGGGTCTGATGATGGGATCTTGGAGAAATCGAGGGATATCTTCAAATGTTATAGGTACATAGCATACATATATGGCGCTTTTGGTAATTTTAATTCATTTACAAGAATTGCATTCAGAAAGTAGGATTTGAGGAAACCAATGATGAAAACAAATCGGGGATCTTGGTGAAATCGGCTAAAATCGGTTTTTTTAATGTTTAATTTGGTAATTATTATCTTATTTTTTCTTTTCTTTCTTTCAATTGGTTGACTGTACATTGGACTTCTGAGTAACAAAGTCAATGTATTAGACAACGCGTTAAATTTACATACGAGCCTGCTACGCGTTTTAACATTATGTCAAGGTTTCTGCAGAAACATGGGTTACTGAACTCCGTACCTTTACACAATGATTCGTAATTTTGATAGAACGAAATTTGAACACAATGTATTTTCTGGTGAAATCTTAAATGAAGTAAAAAATAAAAGTTCCGCTAGCAGTAAGAATACATTTATCGCCACCGCAAATGGGTGAATATTTGAGCGTTTCAACCACCTAATTTTGGTGGCATCATTTTTGCCGAAGTTTCTATTCGTTACAATGTACTACTTGGTCATTTGAAGGACGCACGGTACCTTATATAAATGACGAAGTATAACATTGAGATGTTTAGGATTTTCGGCAAAAATGATGCCACCAAAATTAGGCGGTAGAAACGCTCAGATATTCACCCAAATCTTCGTAACGTAAGAGATTTTATTTATTTTATTTTATTTATTTGGTTCACCAACAATTGATAGATGACTGGGAATTGGTGTTTTAAGAGTCCATTGGGATGGGATTGAAGTGTCAATGAATATTCCTTTATAGAAGATTGATGATGGGCAGCAGCATCATCATAGTGGACACACTACTGCGAACGCTAACCCGCTTGCCCAGCGTGGCGATTATGGGCATTTACCTCCTGTGTCGATATGTATAGTTAATAGGAGAGGCCTATTTCAAGCAGACTAAGAGAGGCTGATGACGTCAAGTGACGGTAAAATGAAAAAATACTAGCGGCATAATAGGTATATACCTATAGCATTTATTATTACAGTGAAGGTCGCAGCGTCGCAGGAGTCCGCTGGATGCGGGTGGCACAGAACCGGTCATTGTGGCAATCTTTGGGGAGGCCTATCTTCAGCAGTGGACGTGTTTCGGCTGATATGATGATGATGATGATGATTACATATTCCATTCATACTGTTGCCAGCCAACACAAATAATAATACCTGAGGTATTTTCCTCAAGGCCTAGCCGAAAACCATGGGTCATTCAACTCGAACTCTAGAGTAGTTTTACGCAATGATTCGTAAATCTGACAGAAATAGATGGGTCATTGTCAGGCGGAAAAACAAAAGGTGTCTACTCGGTGGTCAAAAGTTAACAAGTTCGACGCCGGTGACACAGCGTGTGTGTGTGACCAACAAAATCTGATTCCTATGCCAGTGACACACAAACGTGATCTTATCTTATCTTATTGGTGGGGCCCTTACGGATATACTTCGACCCATTGGGATCTTTTGTGTAATAACGTGATCAGAGTAACCTTATTCTTATGCCACTAGCATAAATCAAGTTCTTCCTCCTATGCCAGTGCCATAGAAATACGAACGTTTTTGACACAAGTGCTGTGTCACTGGCATAAGAGTACAATCTGTTCAGTCACGCATGAGTGTCAATGGCATAGGAGTTATATTAGATAATTTCGATCGGCATAGTATTAGCACTTAGTGAAACAGTACCTAAGGCGAACGTGTAGTAAGGGTCACGGTCCATACAAAGTTGAGAAAAATTGTGCGGTGCGAGTTACAGTTTTGTAATTTTAACCAGAGCTAGAGGGTCTCAAAATAGTTGTTTATAGATGTGGAGGGAAAACCAATTCCCCCCCTGAGCGCGGGGGGAGGGGGTTGAATGTGCATGCGGAAGGGTTGCGTTTAATATTTTTTTACTAATTAATAAGGTCTACTATGCGTTGTTTGGTATCATTTTCGTGTAAAACAGACCTGGAAAATCCATTTTTTATCATAAACATGAGCAATTTCATATAAAAATGTAGATTTTTTGGAGTAAAAGTAAAAAAGTTACCATTTTTATTTTAATTTAAGCGTCATATTAGTATTAAAAAACAAACTTATCCAATTTAAAAAAATAGATTAAGATAGCATATTTATTGCAGATTTTAAAAATATACACACTTTGTAGTCTTTCATACAAAAATTCACTGAAAAAAAAAATTACCTGACGCGTACCTCCAACAAAAACCTCCGCGTAACCTCAAAAAAGAGACTTGTGCCGGCAACTGCTCATAGATTATACATATTTTTGTACTTACATATTATTGTTCATATTACAATTGTAAATATTTATTGATATGAAAGTAAATTGAATATTTTCTGATCTTCTTTTTTTAAATAACCTAAGATTATTAAGAAGTTTATTTGTTCAGATTCTGTTTTTAAATTTTATCGATTATTGTTTACCGCGTGTATATTATATATCTGGTCTATCTGATCACATGTATGATATATAGTATCTGATTATATGAATCGGAATGGGTACTCATTTTTACAAGTGTTATTAGGTAATGATCTCATTGCCAAAGACGATAAAGGTAATTTTCACTAACCGGGACTAAACAACTAACCCAGTTCACCCACGTTAAAAGTTTATAACATATGGGATTTGACAATCAATAGTTTACTTCATAAATCATCATTATTACCATATCAGCCGAAAGACGTCCACTGCTGAACATAGGCCTCCCCCAAAGATTGCCACAATGACCGGTCCTGCGCCACTCGCATCCAGCGGAATCTTGAGACCTTCACTGTCCACCTTGTGGGGGGCCTACCCACGCTGTGCCTTCCACCTGCGAGGCCGCCGCATTGGCCATCGGTTCTACGTGCAATGTGCCCCGCCCACTGCCACTTTAGTGATTCGGAGAGCTATGGAGCTATACTTTGGTTCTGCTGCGGATCGTCTCATTTCTAATACGACCTCGCAGAGAGACTCCCACCATAGCCCTCTCCATTGCCCTGTGGTTGACTTTAAGCTTTCTTATGAGGCCCATTCTAAGCGACAACGTTTCAGTACCGTATGTCATCACTCTTTTAAATCTTTGATCAGTGTGTGTTGCCACACTGATCAAATACTTTTGTCTTCAAGAACTGCGGAATATTGGACGAAAAGATGTGTCATAGCTTCCCAAACGCTGCCTAACCTAGTCGGATTCGATGATTGACATCTTACTCAAAGTTGGACCTACCTAACTGGGTAGTTTGCCCTAGATATACATATTATAGTCGTCTACACCTTCGAGTTTAGTCTCCGATTGTAACGGGAGTTTTCGTCTTATCCATGTTCATCCTAAGACGAACTCGCTCGAAGGCGCTACTGAGGTCAGCGAGCATCGTACTGAAATCTTCCAAGGTCTCAGCCGAGACCACCGTATCATCAGCGAATCGAAGGTGAGTGAGGTACTCGCTGTTTATGTTGATACTCACCTTCTCCAGTCCAGTCTTAAAGACGTCTTCCAGTGCAGCGGTAAACAGATTAGGGGAGATGACACCTCCTTGCCTGACTCCCCGCTGCAGTATAATATGCTTCAAGCTCTGGTCTTGGAGTCGGATTGACATAGTGGCGCTTTCTTACAAACACCTCAACTAGTCTACCACCTCAGGTCACCTCAGTCACCTCAGGTAGTCTACTTGGTACCGTTAATACTGCCCAGAGTTTCGATCAAATCGAAGGCCTTGGGGGTTACCATGACGTACTAATGCGATTCAGTTTAGGTTCTGGGAAAGGGGCAGTGATACACGACTCGTATAGCCTTGTCCCTTTCTCTCGCGACCTAAATTCAACCGCATTAGTACGTCATGGAAACCCCCCTTATCGTAGTCCACAAACGCTAAACGCTAATCAGAGGGGCAGGTTATACCTATTTCTCGGTCTTCTGTATAACATTTACGAAACGGCAATTCGGAAACCGGCTTGTTCGGCAGGCTGGAAGTTATCAAGCCTGCGTGCAAGACGATTCGTAATGACTCTTATAAATATGGCTCGGAAGAGAGATGGATCGGTAGTTCTTCAAAAAGGCGTTGTCATCTTTTTTCAAAAACACCACCACTCTTCTGTTCCATGCCAAAGGCGTTCTCCCTTCCGGAGTTGAACAACTTCTGAAGGGCCATATGGATTGGTTTACCACCTGGCTTCAGATGCTCAGCTATAATTCCGTCTTCCCCAGACGCCCTGTTATTTTTGAGCTCTTCAAGAGCCATTCTAATATCACATAGGCTGATGTCCGGGATATCCTCTGTATAGTGCCGGGTCAGTCACTTACTTCATAAGAAATTTATCAATTATCAAATTCCGTGTGAAATAAACGTTTAACCCGGGTTGCTTGGTTAACCCAAGTTGATGCAATTTGCCCTAACAGACATTATGGAGTATTTTGTTTACGCAAAATCGCTAAATTCCCGCAGTAGAAACGTACTGTCCACAATAAGTCAAAGCAACGTCCCTTTTTTATTCGAGGTACGCGACAGGTGCAATTTTTTTACAACTTATTTTTGCATGAAAAGTTCCAAAAAGTATATATTTTTAAAAACTACAATAAATATGCTATCTTGTAGTATTTTTTTTATTTTCATATATTTATTTGGTAATACTTATATAACGCAACAATCAAAATAAAAACGGTGATTATTTTACCTTTATACCAATAATATTTTTTTTATATATGAAAATCCTCATGTTTATTATCAAAAATGAATTCCCCGTGTCTGTTTTATATGAAAATGATACCAAACAATGAATAGTAGGCCTAAATATTAGACGAAAAAAATTTAAACATAACCCTTCCTTTTGCACATTCACCCCCCTCCCCCCTCGTTCAGGGGGGGAATTGGTTTTCCCTCCACATCTAAAAAAAAATATTTTTACACCTTCTAGCTCTGGTAAAAATTTCAAAACTGTAACTCACAGCGCACAATTTTTTCCATTCCAGTGCTACGATTTTATTAAAGTTTTTTTTTTTCATTTTCATTGATTACATAGAATAGTAGAACGGGGAATTTGTACCAGTAATTGTTTTATCGCAAAATTAGTACGTAAACTCCATAACTTATATTATATCCACCGAAAAGACATGTATGGGGTTCTTCAAAAGAGGAGTGTACAAGTTCTTATTGGGTCGGCAACGCGCATGTGACACCCCTGGGGTTGCAAGCGCCCATAGGCTACGGTGACTGCTTTCCATCAGGCGGGCCGTATGCTTGTTTGGCACCGACGTGGTATAAAAAAAAAAAAAGACAATAACCTAAATCTAACAATGACCCAGATGTATGTCCTCGTAAAGGGGTTTAGAAGAAGCTGTAAAATGAATGCTCAAATTCAAGAGGAACAAAAATGGTCAATGTAAGATATTTTGAGGCCTCCTGTCCAAAGCTAGAAATTAAAGGGCACCTAAAGGAAAAATCAGGTCAATGTAGTTGATACTGACTCCATTTATTTAATTTGAAACTTTAATTTCGGTAAATCTTTATAATGACACTGTGTTGACTTTCTACGGAAGAGTCATTTTTTGGAGTAATTCAGGGTTATCCTTAGAAACGTGAGTAGGTTTAGATCAGGCTCCAAGTCCAAACCTAAGACTTCCAGGAAGGTCAATCTTTAAAATGAGCATATTTTCTATTTGTACCTACATGAGCGTATATTTGAAGGGTCCACGGAAAGAACATGTCTAGTCAATCCAAATTACAGAAGGAAAAACCACCTTACTTTTAACAGAATAAGGTGTGAATTTGCCCAGATTTTTTTAAGCACTGGACATGTTTTTTCCGTGGTCCCTTCATTTAATACGTGTCTATTATAACTTTACAGTCTATATAGGTACCTAATGTTATTTTCCTCAAATAAAAGCTGTAATTTAATTACATAGTAATACATCATTTTTATTGGAAATAATCCATTCAATATTATTTCATTAAATTTTGTGCTCGATGAATATTTTAACTTTTATCGCAAGTAGATGAAGTACTATCAAATTAGATAATTATCGTGTCTAGTTATTTACCATTAGGTTACAGTCATTAAACTCATTAATAGTAAGTATCTGAACCTTTGTCAATAACTTACTTCTACTTAATTTGACAAGGACGATCAAAGATGCTTCGCGATTTCACAGGTGAAAGTAGTGGTTGAAAAGTTAAATGAACATACTTACATAATTTATTTAAAAATATATGCACCATGTTGTGTATCCAAATAAGGAAATGATTTCAGTGTAATTAAAATTAAACTTATCTTAATGACTCACAATAAGACCTAGTTGAGGTTAATCTACCATATAATCAATTTAAATAAATCTTATCTTAAAACTATGATTGACAAAAAGATAAACAAATATAAAATCATAAAAACACAACACGTGGCAGACTCCCGTAAAGAACAAAAATAAAACACAAATTAAAAATAAACCAACCTTCAAAAATTGTGCGAACAATCCAAATACACGTTCAAATTTCGAACACAACACCGTTAATTCACAATTTTGAATATTCAAATATAGAATTCGACCAGTACGTACTGCGATCGGTTTGCAACTGAACTGACCATTTGGCAAGCATTGATGGTTTATTCACTTAGAAGAAATAATAACAATAACATTATGAAGCGAATTTGAACTTTATCTCGTTGACTTAAGGTTGTGTACAAATGTGATAGTTTCAAATGGGACTTTATCGTAGTACCGCCGATTGAGGTCAGTGACGTCTTTTTTCTGATAACTTCCGAACGGATTGTGCGAGATGGTAGATTTGGAATGTAGGTTGGTGGGAGGGAGATAGCGGTTTTTGGAAACGGTTCTCAGTTGTCTGTGGTCAGCATTTGTTAATTGACGTTAATTGCTTTTGTGTTTTACTAACAAACGTCAAAATGAGGTGCACTTTGATTGATTACATGACGTCTGTTTATTCCGACTTAAAAAAATGAGGTGCTCAATTCGACGAAATGGCCCCGTTGGTACGAAGTCGGGGTCTGATGATGGGATCTTGGAGAAATCGGTTTTGATTTTATTTAATTTTTTGTACATAGGTAGGTATAGTTCGAGAAATATAAATTGAATGTTTATTTTTACTATAATGTAGGTGGAAAGTTACCAATTTATATTTCACGAACTATAGGTACTGAAATAGGTTGGGTGTTTTTTTTCATGTTGATCTATTCATAAATTGTAAGATGTGAGCTTCTTTGATACCTACTGCTCAATCAATATTATAATCGATAAATAAACAATATTAAAATGTGTACCTACCTACCTAAGTTATTATTTTATACAGTGTGTTTCCATGACCCGGGCTTTTACAAAAATGGGTAATAATACGCATTACCTACTAGCAATCGTTTTCAAGTATTAACATTTGACAAATAATTAAATTGACCGTACAATTAATTTTATTTCCTCCGAACGATCAATGTAACGCGTGTACTGCTTAGTTGTCAAAAGTTGTGAGTGGCTGCGATCTGTCATTGTCAAGTGCAAATTAACGATTCATTTTGAAGTACATTGCTTCTCAATTAACTTTTCTTAGAAATTTATTACTTTTAAAATTAGCATTTTGAATCGAATAATGTTCACGGTTTGGCTAGAAATCTGTATCGCATTCCTCGGTTTCGATAAATGCCAGTATAATAGATACACACCGTATAATTATTATCTACACTAAAACTAAAAAAATAATCTCTATTACCTACGAAGATATTTTTTTACATCTTCATATCAGTCCCACACAATCTTTGGATACATTATCTGTTTTATTTGCTATCACTACGATTTAGGTAAGAATACTAGATTCGATCAAAAACGGAGATACAGAAACATCAAATGATGGAACTAGTAAAGGTTGTGTTATTTTCGCAAAATAACACTATTAACCCCTAGAGTACCTTGTGACAGATCGGTTACAAGCCAATTGGACTATAATATAAAATAATTAAAGTAATTATTCAACAAGCAAATGTATGCCAGCGGCGTTCCAGGGGTTAAGTAGTTTTTGACCAAATCTGTGGTGACGGCATTAAGACTACATTTGTCACCACCCCAAGTCTTCCCGCGGGTGTCGTAAGCAGAGACCGGAACCTGTATTTTAGAAAAACATTGAAATAGCCAAATATTTTAATAGTATTATATGCAACCCTTGTTTAAGAGAGGTCAAAAAAGGTGAGTAACATGGGTAGGGTAACAATTTGAGGCGAAGCCGCAAGGCGAAGGCGAAGGACATTTTTTGACTCAGAAGCAATGTTGCATACAATACTTTTTCTACGATCAAACACTTATTTTCAAATAAAATTAATGATCAAGGTCGGGCGGGAGACGTCAAATTAAAAAAAAAAGCTCCTCTATGGTTTACCATTCATCAGAAATGACATCTTAAGTTAGGTTGGCAGCCATGTATTTCATCCGAAAACGCGCTGCGTGTATGCCCGAATGCGTTTATAGGGAACTAGCAGTTACCCGCGGCTTCGCCCGCGTTCTAATATCTATTCACTGCATGTTAATGTTTTCCCGCGATTATCTCGCGTTTGCCTTAACCGATTTAAGTGTGGCGGATGGTGCTTTTACCCGCGGTTCGGCCGCGTTCTATAAATTTTTATCACGGTCGTATTAAACTAATATGATGATGGCTATAATGATGGCGAATTATTTTTGCAATTTTGACTTCAAATTCCATATGAAGAACTTTTCATCTTCTCGGTAGGTATCGATTTTTATCAATATTAAATCAAAGTTCTAGAAATTTTAGATGTGATAGCTTCTCACTTTTTGTAAAAACCCCCTTGGATCCTAAGATACCGATTTTTATTAAGATCGGATTCAAACTAAATAAAATTCAAGGTGCCGATCATTTTGTGCAAATTTGACCTCAAATTCATTACTTGAAACGCTTTGACATTTCAGATATAGATTATTATCAAAATCCGCTATCATATTATGGTCATCTTTACCATCTGGTAACTGACAAATGTTTTTTATCTTTAAAAGTTTACATACACACTCACATAGGTGATTGTTGTGTTTTGATGATAAAAACTATCATTTGTCGTTTCCCAGGCCTAACAAAGATGACCATAATTAGGCGAGCTGATTAACATTTGAGTAACTCAATATTGTTACCGTTTCTTGCAAATTTGACTTCTGCTTCATTATGATGAACAGATCAGTCAGAACTTCAGATTACCACCGATTTTTATGACGGACAATATCGAAACGGAAATTGAATACCTTTTTTGCAGTTTGTTAAGAACCTCTGGGATCCCGATACATCGATTTACACCATTGGATCAAAAATGTCGAAATTTATGGTGACGACTGTTTTGACTTTATAAAAAACACCTTGGATACACAGATATATGTACTTTTGATTACTATCGCATGAAAACTCGGGAAAACTTAAAAGGTTATTAACGTTGGTTAACATGCTATATTTAGATTTTTTTTATCAGAAATAAACACTAAAACGATATCCCTGTCATAACCCGCAAGCCCATGAGACCATAACAGAGAAGATGGTATTTCACGTACGCCTCGGTACAGCGACACGATAGTAGACTATAGAAACGATAACCATGTTGTTTTTTTACTGTTTAACCTTTTTACCACTTTCAAGAGTTCAATTCTCAAAAACCCTAAAACATGTCTTTAGTCATTTATGTTTGGGAATACTCCTGTGAAGTTTCGGATAAAACAGTTTAAATAGTCAAGTTTCCCCTACAAACTTTAGACTCATTGCACCCTCTAATGAGTGGATTTTGACTTAACCTTTTTTAGAGCGCCCCTACACCCTCAAAGAAACCTACGCGCTATATTTGGAATCTCTAGAACCAGAAATGAACATAAATAATAAAATTATATTGATATTTTTCGAATTTTACCCCATCACACCATAACCGTGTACATAGTATTTCATGTCTGCCGCGTTAAATTTTAAAATCGTTTTTGTGATCTACGTCCCGATAAACCATAGAAACGATACCCAACTTGATTTTTTCACTTCCTCACCCTTTTTACCTTTTTCAGGGGTTAAATTTTCAAAAAACCTGCAAACATGTCCTTATTACTTTGAAGAATACTCCTAGGAAGTTTCGGACAAAATAGTCCAACTAATCTTGTTTCGCCATACTAACTTTGGACCCCCATTGCACCCTCTAGGGAGTGGATTTCGACTTAACCTTTTTAGAGCACCCCTACATCCTCAAAGAAACCTACGCGCTAAATTTGGAATCTCTAGAACCAGAAATGAACATAAATATAAATAAATAATAAAATTATATTGATATTTTTCGAATTTTACCCCATCACACCATAACCGTGTACATAGTATTTCACGTCCGCCGCGTTAAATTTTAAAATCGTGATTGTTTTCGTGATCTACGACTCGATAAACTATAAAAACGATACCCATCTTGATTTTTTCACTTTGTCACCCTTTTTACCTTTTTCAGGGGTTGAATTTTTAAAAAACCTTAAGCATACCTTTACTCAATTACTTTAAAGAATACTCTTGCGAAATGTTGGATAAAATAGTTCAACCAATCTTATTTCGCCATACAAACTTTGGACCCCCATTTCAACCCCTTAGAAGGTGAATTTTGAAAAATCCTTTCTTAGTGCTCGTCTACACCATAAAAGGAACCTACGTGCCAAATTTGGAGTCTATAGGACCAGGAGTTTAGGCTGTGCGTGCATCTTTATCAGGGAGCTTCTTCTTTTATACATATAGATTGACATCTCTAAGGTAGGGGTATAAAGGTGTGTTCACGAGCCTACAGGCGTAAATGACAAATAAAAGTACGGGATTAAAAAAATTGTTTTATGCTTTTTATGTTAATTCATCATCATCATCATCATCATCATATCAGCCGAAAGATGTTACTTCATATTTTATATAATTTAAAACATCGTGTTTTTAAATGACTTCATCGAGTTATACCTACCGAAGACCAAAAAAGAACGAAAAAAGAACCGTTCTTTTGTATGCAGAAAATACCGGTATTCCATGCCCATTTACATGCCCATAATTGCCACGCTGGGCAAGCGGAATGGCGATTACAGTAATGTGTCCACTATGATGACGCTGCTGCCCATCATCATTATCATCAATCTTCTATCAAGAAGGTCATTGACACTTCAATCCCGTAGTCGGCTCTTACGACACCCACGGGAAGAGTTGAGGTGGTGACAATAGTACATTGTGCATCAAGGGAGGTAAGTACGGAATTACTAACGAGAGTGTTAGAAGCCCGACGCCGTTAGGCGGAGGGCTTTTATAACTCGAGTTAGTATTTCGCTTACCGACCGTGATGCATACAATGTTTTTCATCACACTTGCCGACGAAAAATAAGTTTTAAGACATAATATTATTAAATGACGTACTGACATTTCTATTACTCCCTAGGGAATTTCACTTTTCTATTATTCCCGCTACGCACGCAAGCAATGGCGCGCTTAGACAGCAAGTATGATGAAAATGTATTTTTACTGCCAGAACTATTAGTGCCGATTATTTTTGTCAAGTTTTGAATCAGCCTGTAACTACTCATGGCATGTCATGGGAGATAAATGTGTCACTAACCGGAAAACCGATAGCTACATGTATAGATTATGTTTATATAACATTGGTATCAAGGACAAGATCAGATTTGCGGCGAAGTCAAACAATTTCCCTAAATCCCTATAGCCGTAACATGAGTTGGCATGTAAGGTTTTGCGTTACTATTTACTGTGTATACACGGTGCTCGCGAGCATTGTGAGAGATTTTAACTATGCATTGTAGACATCAAAATAAACAAGAAATATTATGAGACCTAATGTCAATTCCAGCAAAAAAAAATTTTTTTTTCACTTTTTGAATACTTTTTAACATTTCCAGTACTTTTTATCATAACATCAATTTGTTTAAATTATTTATTTTAATTGTTTGTTTTAGGTAGGTACAGGTTATTTCGTCAAGTCTTTTCGTATTTTTTTGATTGTCAGGTAAAAGGTGTGGTAATATTAGAACACATTGTGGTAGCATTGTAATCAAAAATAAGTTTTATACGAGATACGTCGAAAAAATTATTTCGAAAAAAGATTGATTATCTCTGAAGCCAAGCCGAATCCAGGAAATTTTATATAACATTAAAGACTCTAAATATGGTCAGGAATTCAGCATTAAAATCATTCAGAATGCTCACGAGCACCGTGTATATGAGTATCACGTGTTTGTTCCAGCACATATGGCGTTCCAGCGTGGTTTCAGACTAATTTGCCAATTTTTATTCGAAACATGAATGCCATGAATGGCCAGTTAATTTTCTCGGGTATATGCAATCCCTTACATAAAAATAATGTTGTAACAATCCATACAGTCTGTTGGTATTATTTAATTGAAAAGGCTTTACCTATCTCTATAAATAAAACCTCCGAACTACACCTATGGTCATAATTATATTAAATCGCATTCAAACTAAGTTGTAAACTTAAGGCGAAGTCTCCGCGGCCGGTGCGCTCGGACGCGCCATTGTGAAACTTCCCCTTAACTTGGTTCTTGTTCATTATGTATTAGGATGTCTTGACAATACGAGGCTGATGATTTAATGTTTATCAGAATTTTCTACCTATATTCTGAACTAAATGTAAGCATTTTTAATAAAAGTTCTTAGAAATCGGTAACTATTACCTTGTCTCTATCGGTTACCTTGTCTCTAAAAAAACACGTAAAAATAAAATGTTTAAATAAATGTCTTGAGACATCTTAGGTACACTTATACAATACAACAATACACTACACCTTCGCATGTAGATATTTTATTTAAAAAAAATTGCAGTTTGTGAAATCAATATTTCTTTGTCACACTACAAATTATTTATTGAGTACCTATCCATATTAGCTGGAGAGCAAGTGAACCCTGGGAGTAACAGTCTCCCTGTAAGGTTAGACATTTGTATACTTACGATTTATGGCATTCTAAGAGCAATAGCCATGACCTGGCAGGCGTCAGCCCTGCACGTCATCAGCCCTTTTATTTTTTGAACTGTTAAGTAAATTGGGTTTCAAAACTTGTTTCTGGAAGTTTGAAAATTTAATAGGCTAAAGTTTATTTATAGTACATCTTAAAAAATAATTGACAGGCGATAACAATAAGCAGAAGTATATGACAGATCAATTAGAAAACGCACAGTTAATGAATGACAAATTACTAACCTTACAGGGAGACCGTTACTCCCAGGATTCACTAGCTCTTGGACTATATGTGAGACTTTTTATCACCCTGAATTTTATTAACATTGTTATCAGTGAAACATAAGTAAGAAATCAGGTTGCTCGCTTTATTTTGAATCGATATTCCCCTTACCCTAATAAACGTTCGATTTCTTTGTTTTATTTTGATTACGAAACAGTAAAAAAATTATAGCTTAGCTTATACATTTTTGCTTAAATTAGTAATGACAATAACATTTGCACTGAATTTTTCCTTAAGCCATGTCATCACTGTGTATTATCTCACACTATTTTTATTTCGCTTGTACAAGCGAAGCATATTGGTGCAAGCGAGCCGCATAACAGCTTTTTTATGTGACGAAAGTAGACAACTGAGCTCTCAGCCCACCTGATGGAAAGCATAAACTGAAGTCCAAGGACATAGCGATCCGAAAATCGCCTATGCGCTGGCTACCCGGAGGACTTGATGGATTGGGCTATCTATGCCAGTAACACCGGCTATCTTACCCCCAAACCGAAACACAGCAGTGCAAACACTGCTATTATGCAGTTAGCCAATCGCGAGCGACCATTATGAACTTTTAGTAAGTGTTTCCGAGAGAAGAAAAAAAGTGGACTGTAATGTTGTAAAGAAAGAAAGCAAAAGAGAGAAAATCCGAATTAACCGTTATGAGATTTAAATCGAAATACGTTAGGGAATGGGTGAGCAAGAATGTTGGTGGTTATTGAAAGGAACTGGAACAGATGTACAGATTGTACAGTCACGTCTAATAATATGTATACATTTCGGAACGTATCTCAAAGGCATAAGGATCTAAATCGTATACATATTATTAGAGCCGACCGTACAGCGGAGTGATTGGATTACCTTCCGTACCTGATGCTGGAGGTTGAATCCGTAGCTTTGCTGTCCGCTGTAGGCGCCGACCGGATTCTCCTGTTAACTGAAGTCCTGACCGTTACCTCCAGAGTCCAACTTAGCCTGGGTCCGCTCTTCGCACTCGGTTGTGGGGGCTCCTTGCACTCGCTGGTTGGGCTGGTTTGATGTCATGATGATGAATCCGCTTGTGAGTGGTGTTTTTAATTCGAGAATAAAATGTACGATAGCGAAAACTGTGTCGGCTCAATGACGGTTTGAAATCACACTGACTTTTTGTGCTAATGAGAGGGCAAGGAAAACGTCACGTTGACAGTAGTGCCACTATACAAATAAAAATAGATTGTTATGTTGCAAACTTGAACAGTAAGTATAGAGTTCATTATACAGTCTGTTCGGGAATTCACCGTATTCAAGAATCCATTCAACCCATATTATCACGCATTGCGAAATAAACTTTAAATCAAAGCCATTATGGTTGGAAAGCTGTATTAGTAGCATTTTTACAAGTTTTTATAAATAAAGAGTAGCCTTGAGGAAATGAATCAGTTGCCAATGCACTGTGTTAGTAATCACACGCTTTTAGTGTTTCAGTGAAATAAATTAGCAAAGACGAGAATCGTACGAAACATATTTGCATGAGAACTTAAAAGACGCTAATCTAGTAAGTGAGGAAAATATAGTTATAATATTATATTATCGTGTAAAAAAGAAACGAACTTATAACACGCAAATCTCGAGGGAAATATAATTATATATTATCGTGTAAAGAAGATACTATGGATAGATCAGGACAAATAGAGAGGAAAGCGCCAAAACCAGAAGAAGGTAAGTTTTATCAGAACTAACAAAATAACATAGACTACGTACGTAGGTCAAAAAAGGGACAGTTATGTACTATTTTTTAATATTTCTTAATTTGTATGTGTATTTGGCCACGTGGTGACGGCAGTAAGAATACATTTGTCACCACCCCAACTCCTCCTGCGGGTGTCGTAAAAGTTGACTAAGGGATTGAAGTGCCACTGACCATTATTTGATAAAAGATGATGGCAGAAGCGTCATCATAGTGGACACATTACTGCGATCGCCAATCCGCTTGCCAAGCGTGGCGATTATGGGCATTTACCTCCTAATGCGTCTATATGCATAGTTAATAGGAGAGGCCTTCGTCCAGCAGTGGACTATCATAGGCTGCAGATGATGATGATGTGTATTAGGGACGGAGTCTGGAATAAATTATTTTCATTTTATTTCAAATCGACTTATGAGATAAAAAGTTTTAGAGGTACAAAACAGACTAACATAAGGTCAAAACGAGGGGCGATAAATGAAAACACTACCTACCTAATGGAGTGTTTAAATCGACACGAGTATCCAATTTTCTTTTCACACGGTTATTGCACGTCGTTTTTCGGTAGGTACAGATGGCTCATCAATTTTGACCTGACAAGAAATTATTCACTTCTCACACTAGTGCCTAAAAAGCACCATCTGAAAATAACTACAAAATCAGTACAAATGGTGTTACTGAAAATAACTTTTCATTACAGATGTTGCTTACACCTTTTTTTTTATTATCAATCCTTAATCAATATTTTCAGTAAGCACTGCAGCACGGGTGTACCAAGAAGCATCGAACCTGCTACCCCCACTTCCGAAGCCTGACCCAGCAACTGAAGACGTCATTTTGAAACCCGTAGCACCTCAAAGATTTGTAGCTCTGAAGAAGAAAGAAGAGAACAAGAAGAATTTATTGGAAGATAAAACTCGATATTGCTAAGTCACGGTTTGGTGGCCTAATTCGGATAACAGAGCCCCTGGGCGTCCCAAAGCCTGACTCAGTAACTGAAGACGTCATTTTGAAACACGTGGCACCTCAAAGATATGTAGCTCTGAAGAAGAAAAAAGAGAACAAAAAGAATTTATTGGAAGATAAAACTAGATATTGTTAAGTAACGGATTGGTGGCCTATTTAGGATAAAAGAGCCCCTGGGAGTCCGTTGGCTCGTTGGGTCGACGACATTCGTAAGATTGCGGGACACTTTTAGATGCTAAGCCAAGTTGCCAATCGCTAGCGCTTGGTAGCGTATCGTAGTTTTCCCTCTCTGTCATTCTTTCATATTAGTGCGACAAAGAGAGTTAGCTGCCTTTCGTTTACGATTGACGATTAAGCGTTAGCGATTGGCAACTTGTCTAAGCACCCTGGGTTAGAATGGCTCAGGACCGAGATGAGTGGCGTACAAGAAGAGAGACCTATGCTCAGCAGTGGGCGATAAATGGCTGAAATTTTGATTGCTAAGTAATATCGGTTTCAGAATTACGAGAATTATTTATGAATAAATGAATTGGCTAAGCAAGTATAGATATATGTATTAGTATTTATTTTTGCAACCCATCCCATAAGCCAAGCCCATAGCACGTAGACCATTCGTCAGCAGAATCCAAAAAAAAGTAAATAAACCTATTTTTTTTTCTTAATGACGCAATTTTAGAGCAATCTTGGTTTTATTGCCAAAAGTTCCAGGGCCTAAAATTTATACACATCACTAAGTTGGTGATAAGTCCAAGAATGTGTTCTAAAAGTGTGTGATTATAAAATAAGGCAGGTTTATAGGTTTGGTTTTTTTAATGATATCAACAGGCGCTCGCATTACAGAGAAGTAGTGCAGAAGTGTGCTATGTATACATTTTAGGCGCTTGAAGGAAAACTATGAGCAGATGACAAATGTATCCATTTTCTACAGAAATGTTTATGAATAACATAAAGTAACAGTTAGGAAATGTCACTTCAATCCTGTAGTCAATGTCACTGAATATTCGTTTATGGAAAATTCATGGTCAGCAGCAGCATCATAGTCCATGGTGATAATGTGATATGTGTTTGTTGAGTTGAGTATACAAAAAATATTATCATTAATATCATTATCATTATGTATGTATGTAGGAAATATGTAGTAGTATACAGCGTGTATATTTGATATAACCGCAAACTTTATGGGGTCTAAGTATAGGCACTAATTAATATATTTATCGTAAAATTATTTTAAAAAAGCAAACTTTTTTTTTGATATAAAATAATTCAGCACGCAACGTAAACCTAACTCCTAACCCTAAAACTAAACCTAACTCGTAAACTGTCACTAGTGATAAGTGTACGCCGTACATTGCTGCTCAAAAAAAAACAAAAAATAATTACGTCATGGTAGTTAACGCTAAATTAATAATTGTCATAAAAGTTAGATTATAATACTTATATCTACGTCTGGATTTTAACGTTTACATTTACATCAACGTTTTCTGAATCTACTTAAATTGACTATCTCTACATCAATAATTTGTCTCTACTCACTCCTTTACAATCTTTTTTATCATCCATTTAATTTCTCAGTATAGTTCGGGAAATCACCAACTTATCAGTATTGATAATATACTATACCATTGCAAAATTATGTTTTGGTCAAAGACATTATGGATTGATATAGAATGATAATATTTTTACTTACGTTATTGTAAATAGGGAACGAAAATGATTAAATTAATTCAGTTGTCGATGCACTGCATTGCTTATCAAACGTGTTTCACATTACCTTTATAATATAGTTTATAATAAAGTAAACGCAGAAGTTAATTAAATAATTGAAAGATAACACGAGGAAACAGTGAATTACTTGTGTGAAGTTAAGAGGAAAACATGGATAGGGAAACAGGACAACTTGATAGAAAAACAACGAAAACTGAACGTGAGTTATACGTGATAGATAATAAAAATACGTTATCAAGTATTTTAACGAAATAAAGACTAACCATGCCGTGTGGTGACGGCAGTAAGAATACATTTATCACCACCCCAACTCCTCCTGCGGGTGTCGTAAGAGTCGACTAAGGGATTGAAGTGTCACTGACCATTTTACAAGATTGATGTAAGTGATGGGCAGCAGCGTCATCATAGTGGACACATTACTGCGATCGCCAATCCGCTTGCCCAGCGTGGCGATTATGGGCATTTACCTCCTAATGCGTCTATACGCATAGTTAAGAGGAGAGGCCTACGTCCGGCAGTGGACTAACATAGGCTGATGATGATGATGATGATGATAAAGACTAACCCCCTTATTCATAAACGTTTGTTAACTCAACAATCCGCTAATAATTGTTTGTCCCATTTGCTCATATGGACACATTGTTAAAACCGAAAGGGACAAACAATTATTAGGGGCTTGTTAAGTACAAACGTTTATGAATAAGGGGGTAATTCGCGTAAAATAATAATTATACTTATAAAATTACCTTTGACGTTTTGGGAGCAAAATTACACTCGTGGTCCCGTAAAAAAAATCGGAGTTCGTAATACGAGTAGGACTGCAGCGGTCCGACAGTGAACGAAGTGAGAGAGACAAATCCTCGACGGATTTCGAAGTTCGTGGTACGCCGCAGCTTTTCGGAAGACCTGATAGTAGGACCTCGTGCAGGGTCCACCCAGATAGCTACCACTGTTACCCGTTAACCTGCCGCTAAATAGTTAGTACTGTTTTCCGGTTTGGGGGTAAAATAGCCGGCGTAATTACTGGCATAGAAGCAATCCATCTAATTCCTCAGGGTAGGCAGCGCATAGGCGATTCTTTGGTTACTTTCTTCATGGGCCTCAGTTCCCGCTTTCCATCAGGTGGGCAGAGAGCTCAGTTGTCTACCTTCGCACGTAAAAAGAAGACATACATACATACATACATATACTCATGCCTGTATCTCATTGGGGTAGGCAGAAACCACTGAACGCCACATACTACGATCCTTGCAAACTTCCTTCGCTTCGCTAACATCCATACATCTTCTCATACACGCTCGTCGGTTACGGGTACTGCGGACCTGGCCTTTAGTTAAGATTTGAGAGATTTGATCTAAATATCCTTGCCTTGACCGCCCCCTTCCGACCCTACCATCCATCTCCTCAGCATATATTCTCTTTGTCAATCTACTTTCATCCATCCTTTCAACATGCCCAAACCACCGAAGCATAAAAAGAAGACCTCAATAAAATACGACATTGTGTTTCAGCGGAGCCACCTCAGGCTCGGGTATACCAAGCGCCGAAGAACCTACTTCCACCCCTTCCGAAGCCAGATCCCGTCACCGAAGACTTTAGTCTGGAGATTGTGGAGCCACCCAGGTTCGCTGCTGTCAAGACGAAGGAAGAAGAAGAGAAGGACAAATTGAAGATGTTAGAAGAGACTGAGAGGAGATATTGCTAAGCTACTTATAATATAACTATTTTATGATAAGTAGACTCTGCTGAATTTTAACTTTCATGAGACGTAATAACTGTACATATTATTAAAACGGTTACACTTGCGTGTACTTAGTCACGCGCGATATGCTTCGGAGAGCCTAGGTCTACATTATCAAGCACTGAGCCCGCGTTTATGGCACGTACCTACTCATGTCGCGCGTATTGACTAAATACACGCGAGTTTACCTATAATTATAGGTATACAGTGTGTGTCCATGATACTGGCTTTTATCGAAACCGAGGAATGCGATGCAGATTTCTAGCCTAACCGTGAACATTATTCGATTCAAAATGCTAATTTTAAAAGTAATTAACTTTATAAGAAAAGTTAATTGAGAAGCAATGTACTTCCAAAAGAATCGTTAATTTTCACTTGAAAATGACAGATCGCAACGTTTGACAACTAAGCAGAACACGCGTTACATTGATCGTTCGGAGGAAATAAAATTAAATTGTATGGTCAATTTAATTATTTGTCAAATGTTAATACTTGAAAACGATTGCTAGTAATGCATATTGTTACCCATTTTCGTAAAAGCCCAGATCATGGAAAGACACTGTATATTATGTATAAGTAGTATTAGGCCAACTGCAAATTAATGTTAACAACCGTAAAGGAACATCTTTCATTCTATTGAAGGCGTCATCAGTTAAACAGAAAGAAATGTCGAAATTTACGATTGATGTTCGCAAAACCAAGAAATTCAAAATCTGCAAAACCCAGGTTTTTGATTATGTTTTGGAAAGTTCTCGAATTGTTTCCTGAATTTGCTGGTCACAGAACAAGACAAGAAATCACGAAAACGGTGATTGTATGCTTCATGTCTCAATCTGGCAATTTATGAGTAAATTATGTATCTATTTTATGCTTGCTTTGTATTAATTGTTTTTGTAATTCGGCGTTTTCCAAAAAAAATCCGACTCCCTGATTCTTTCAGATGTGGACAGCTTATTCTACAAAGATTGAAGTTGCATATCGTCGGACATAGTGCAATACCGTGTAACTAACACATGCAGATAAAGATTAGATTCCATAGAAGTATGTTTGAAATAAGAATCTTATTGACCTGTGTTAGATACGCGGTATTGCACTATCCCTGACGATATTTATCAGGTTTTCGTTTTTTTTGGATGACGCCCAATTTACTAACATTAATAGTTAGGCATTTGTACGGAGACTGAAGGTTGCTATGAAACATTATATAGGCGTTTAGATAATTGATCGACTGTCTGATTCCCAAGTTTTGAAGGTAGCATGCAAATATCTTAGTTTTTTTTGTATTCGAGTAGGTATTAGTAAAGTAAAATAATAACGACTTAAGAACAAACAAGTTTAGTCTTCTTTTAGATTTGTACCATTTCTTAAAATATTAGACTTTGAAACCAGTATTCGGTACTTGTTAGGAATCTAAGTAAATCATAATAGATAAATACATGTAACATACAGTCGAAGACAAAATAAGGGGTATACAAAAACGTTCAGAAATATGTCCCAGTGCACTCTAATTCTGTGTAATAAGAACGTCGTAACATATTTATGAACGGATTCTTTCGATACTTATTTTTGCACTTGACTGTACAAGGGTGCTTAGACAAGTTGCCAATCACTAACGCTTAATCGCCAATCTTAAATGAAAGGCGGCTAACTGTCTTTGTCGCACTAATATGTACGAGTGACAGAGAAGGAAAATTGGCAGCTTGGCCAAGCATCAAGGAGTATAATCGCTATCAGATACGTAGTAGTGTAGCGTTCAAAAATATCTGATCACAAGGCGTTTGGTGTAGTAAATTTAGATCCATGGGTCCATGGGGCACCAGCACGTGGAAATTAATTGCCCAACGTCTAGTTAAAGTAACTCGATACCGAAGAGCTGGTGAAGTCCTCGCACGACGTATCAGCATTGCGTTACAGCAAGGATGTGCTGGCACTATCCCACACAGGGGTCTGTTTTAGATCTATAGGTAAGGTTAAGATAGTTTGATATATACAATTTATTTTTTTGTAAGTAAAATTTCACTTAATATAATAGCTCTTTAATAGCTCTTTAATAGCTCTCCGAATCGCTAAACTGAAGTGGCAGTGGGCGGGGCACATTGCGCGTAGAACCGATGGCCGTTGGGGCGGGAAGGTTCTTAAGTGGCGGCCACGTACCGGAAGGCGTAGCGTGGGTAGGCCGCTCACAAGGTGGACTGATGACCGGTGAATGTCGCAGGAGTCCGCTGGATGCGGGTGGCGCAGAACCGGTTATTGTGGCAATCTTTGGGGGAGGCCTATGTTCAGCAGTGGACGTCTTTCGGCTGATATGATGATGATGAAAATTTCACTTCAATGAAAAACTGCAAAATGTTTAAATGAAGACTAAACGCTTGTCACTCTCACGATCAAACGATCAATTCCCTTTACAAGGCGTTACAAACTCACTTACCCCAACTTCCAATTTCACACTCAAAAAACTTCGCCAACTTCCGATAAAACAATTTGCCCCAATCATGGGGCGAATTTACATACTTCCGGCACTCGGTGAAAAAAGTGACCGGAGGGGAGAGCAGTTGATAGGATTTTGTTTTGGCGATTAACACTTCGAGCTGAGGTGAAAAATGAACCCCTGTTTGACAACCGATCGTAGGTACCTATAGATGCTATAGATGCAGTGGATTCTATATTTTTAATCTATCTGCGTCAATTAGTTTCAGTGCAATGGATTTTGAAATGTATTGTGAATTAGACCTTTCTGGGAAAACTCAAAGGGAAAAAAATACACACTAAGCAAAGTACTTTAGTTTGGGTAGTAACTAAAAATGCGTTTCAAAATGGGTAAAATATACAGATTTTTTCGTATTTGTATAAAGTTTGGTTGTTTGCAGATTAGTCATTCTAGATAGAATAAATAGGTACAAAAGTTAAAATTGTTTTTTTAGTACAGATGGTGCCTTTTTTAGGCTCTAGTGCGAGAAGTGTGTCATTTTACGTCAGGTCCAAAACTTTGGAGGGCCATCTGCACTAAAAACGTCGTACGAGACATGTGCAAAAACTCGTGTCGATTTAAAACACTCCCTATCGGTCGTGTTTTAAAACATCGCCACTCGTTTCGAATTTCATGTTTTTCGCACTTGTATCATAATGTATTTGTATAACGTTTGGTTGTTTGCAGATTAGTAATTCTACATAGAATAAATAGGTACAAAAGTTAAAATTAGTCCGTGTAATAAGAACGTCGTAACGTATTTATAAGAGGATTATTTCGATACATATTTTTGCATTTGACTGTAACCTTTTTCACTGGGGCAGGCGCGGATTGGCGGCTGGGGCTTGCCCCCTCCCCCCTCACACTGGACTTATGTATGCCTAGGTGTTAGTATTTTCCTTTGGTCCGTTTTCGTAATTATGGTTTCGTAGTTACCTACGTAAGAAGAATTATTTTTCACCGTTTCGTAATTGATTACCAAAGCGGAATTTAATTTCTGCATTCGTAATCTGTTTCGTAGTTGACTACGAAACAGGAATTTATTTTTCTTTTTTCGCAGTCATTTGGCTGCGAATCGAGAATTATGTTTCACTGTTTGGTAATTCATTATCAAAAGAGAATTTATTCCTTTTTAGTATTTGGGTTTCGTAGTTACCTTGGATAAAATATGTTTTGCAGGTAGTAACTGAGTTGTCTACAAAATGGAATTTGTTGGAGTTTCGCAATTAATTTATTCAGTTTTGCGATTAATGAAACCATTAACGCCAAATAAATTCAAAGGGCTGATTTTTCAATCCTCAGTTAAAAGTATCCGTCAGTTTAAAGTATTACCATCCTCATTGCTGGTCATCAGTCAAAAAAGGATAGAGCTAACATTTATTTGACAGTTACTGTTAACTGGGGATTGAAAAATCAGTACTAAATGAAATAATTGAAATCGGAACTTTCATAGCTTTTTGTATTTCCACAAAATGGACCTTTGGTCCGTTTTCGTAATTATGGTTTCGTAGTTAGCTACGTAAGAGGAATTATCGTTTCGTAATTGATTACCAAAGCGGAATTTATTTTCCGTTTTCGTAATTGCTTACTAATTCTTGTTTCGTAGTTAATTACCAAAACATATTTACTTTTCTTATTTGATAATTGATTACGAAAAATGAATTTATTTATTTATTTATTTAACCTTTATTGCACAAAATAAAACTTGATGTACAAAAGGCGGACTTAATGCCATAAGGCATTCTCTACCAGTCAACCTTTAGGCAAAGCAGAGAGATTTATGGCACTATTTAATTTTCATGAGCTGCCTGATACTGTTTTTGAGATCATTGTTCGGTTTAGCCATTTTTTATAAGATTTTTTAGGCGATAGATTTCCACTGCTGCTGGACATAAGCCACCCTTAGAGCATGCCTCAAAGATCGATCGTGAGCAGTCGGCATCCAATAGATCTCCGCTGAGGATTTTAAATTCTTGTATAAACGGTGGCCAGAAAATAAGTGTATTCCCGTTGCCAGTGAGGTTTTTTGACCACCTTGTATATTGTTAATCTTTTGCTGCATGCTATGTCATAATTTGTCATGTTTTTTTCATAAGACAACTTTTAATTTATTGTGTAGCTAGGTACATAATATTAGGACTTCCAATACCGGTATTTTTGCATGATCAATACCGAGATCTCGGTATTGTTCATAAAATACCGGTATTGAAAGCTCTAGTACATATTATGTACTAACAATAGAAAAAAGCATCCCTACGTATTAATAATTTGGTACAAACTATGTTGAATTTATTATTCCATTTTGTAGCAATATTAAGTTAGCTATGAAAGTTCCGATTAAAATTATTTAATTTAGTATTTATTTAGCGTTCATGTTTATTTATTTAATTAATCGCAAAATTGAATTTATTAACCCTTGACTACCTACGTCCTGTTTGTATCACACAACCACCTACCTGCGGTCATGGAGACCGCTTCTTCTTATGGGACCTGATTTATTTACTTTGGCATGACTGAAGGGGGTTTATAGTACATTGTGCATCAAGGGAGGTAAGTACGGAATTACTAACGAGAGTGTTAGAAGCCCGACGCCGTAAGGCGGAGGGCTTTCATGACTCGAGTTAGTATTCCGCTTACCGACCGTGATGCATACAATGTTTTTCATCATACTTGCCGACCAAAAAATAAGTTTTAAGAAATAACATTATTAAATGACGTACTGACATTTCTATTACTCCCTAGGGAATTTCACTTTTCTATTACTCCCGCTGCGCACACAAACAATGGCGCGCTTAGACAGCAAGTGTGATGAAAAATATATTAAATATACTTTAAATAGTTTCAGGCATTTATTAACCAACAAGAATACAAAAATAATCAACATTTTGTATTTCAAACTTAACATACTTATTAACTTGTTGTATTTTCGATTACAAAACTTAGTATCCTTCAGGATATGAGATTACAAAATTAAAGAACATAATATAAAGCTTTTCATTATAAAAAAATAAAATTGAGCAATCAAACATGCTATTAAAGTATCTAATTTGGTTACAAATAAGATATTTTTGTAAAATTACATACTTTTATTTTTTATTTTATTTTTATTGACAAAAAGTTACATGACATTACAGTTTACTACTAATGCGTCACGAACTGGAACTAATAATAAAATATACCTATACAGATAACAAATAAATAAATTAAATTACACTGGTACAGTGGAGCACCTTACATCCATCTCCTCACAAAACCTCAGGCACTCACTACACACTGCCGCCCATCGCCAAGCAAACAAGTCGCAGTCAGGTGTCGAAGCTAGAAGCGCATTCAGGAGGGTAAGGGCGCGGGACAGAGGAGAGTTCCTGCTCGACACGGTGCGCGAAGGTGGCATGCCAACAAGTCACGGCGTCGCGGTCGGAGAGCTATCCGAGGGACATCTGGGACAAACAGTCGCACGAGACGCTCTACAAGTTCGGGACAGTCCGACTCGCCACGCAAAGCACGACATGCCGTGACCATAAGCATATAGTTTCGCCTAACCTCCAAAGAATTGAATCCAAGGGAGCCGAGAAGAAACTTCGTAGGGTAAATGTATGGATAATATCCATAGGTTTTTTTGTAAAGAAACCTCAGAAATGCTTTCTGCACCTTTTCAAGAAGCAAGATATACGTCGATTCGTAAGGGTTCCATACAATCGATGAGGTCTCTAGCTTACTCCTTACTAACGCATTATAGACCATTTTAATGGCCACCGGGTCATGAAAATGACGGAGATTTCGGATAACGAACCCCAGTCTACGAAAGCAGCTCGTGGCAAGAGAAGAAATATGTTCGTGAAATGTGAACCGCGTATCGAATATAACGCCCAAGTCCTTGATGCAGGGGACTCGTCTTAGCAACTCTGACCCTAGCCTATATTCAGCGTAAATTGCTGTATTAGAGCGGGTAAAGGTACATACACAACACTTAGATGGGTTGAAGTGAAGTTTGTTTTCTATACTCCACCGAAACACCAAGTCAATATCCTCCTGTAACGTCTCGCAATCAGCTCTTACCTCTACTCCGTATACCAATTTTAAATCATCAGCATACAAGAGACACTGAGCCGCTCGGAGAACTGATTTGAGATCATTTATCATGATGCCGAATAACAGGGGTCCCAAAATGGAGCCTTGACTTACACCAGAGCGTGTATGGTATGGTGCAGAGATAAAATATCCATGTCTCACAAACTGCTGTCGATCGCGTAGATAGTTGGCAAAAAAGGTAAGCAATTTAGGAGAGAAACCAATTCTATCAAGTTTGCTTAACAGCTCGTCATTATCCACTCGATCAAAAGCCTTAAAAACACCTTAAGCCTTTTAAAATAACCATTCTTGTCTGCCGTCGACACACAATTTGTTCGAACATCCACATTCAAAACAAGTTTCTAGTCCCGTGGAAGGCGCTGATTATTTGTACGACGCTCTAAATAGGATTTCACTAATTTTTCGGCCAGTTTCTTCATAAATTTGAACCTTTTTTCAAAACTGTGTTCAAAATTTAAATAACACAACCACCTACGTGCGGTCACTGAGACAGTAACAAAATGTATCTTAACCACCTACATGCGGTCTCACGGACCGCCGATGCTACTTTATTACTCACCAAATCCAAATGAGTGCACGTCTGAACGAGTCGACAGCATGGCCAGCACTGCGGAGGGGCTGGGTAAAGGTACAAGATCACAGAGGCGTGAGCGATGTACTTGCGTTCACTTACTGTCAATTTTTAATAATCCAGTGTCTGTGAGACCGCACGTAGGTGGTTAAGGGTTAATTACGAAACTCCAACAAATTCCATTTTGTAGACAACTCAGTGACTACCTGCAAAAACATATTTTATTCAAGATAACTACGAACCTCAATTACTAAAAAATAATAGAATAAATTCTTTTTTCATAATGAATTACCAAACAGTGAAAAATAATTCTCGATTCGTAGCCAAATGACTGCGAAAAAATAAAAATATATTCCTGTTTCGTAGTCAACTACGAAACAGATTACGAATGCAGAAAATAAATTCCGCTTTGGTAATCAATTACGAAACGGTGAAAAATAATTCTTCTTACGTAGGTAACTACGAAACCAGAATTACGAAAACGGACCAAAGGAAAATGGAATACAAGGAATTCAATATAGTTTGTACCAAATTAATAATTAAAACGTAGTGATGCCTTTTTTCTTTTGTTGGTACATAATTATGTACGAGGACTTTCAATACCGGTATTTTTAGATTACCAATACCGCGATCCTGGTATTGAAGGTCCTAATATGTACCTACCTAATAAAATAAAAGTTGTCTTTTGAAAAAAAAAAACATGACAAATTATGACATAGCATCCAGCAAAAGATTAACAATATACAAGGTGGCCAAAAAACCTCTCTGGCAACGGGAATACACTTATTTTATGGCCACAGTTTGTACAAGCAATCCATATTATTCTGTTTAAAATCCTCAGCGGGGATCTATTGGATGCCGACTACTCACGATCGATCTTTAAGGCATGTTCTGAGGGCGGCCTATGTCCAGTAGCAGTGGAAATCTATCGACTAAAAAATATTATAGAAAAGCTAAACGAACAAAGATCTCAAAACAGTATCAGGCAGTTTATGAAAATTAACTAGTGCAGTAAATTCTTTTTTCGTAATCAATTATGAAATAAGAAAAGTAAATATGTTTTGGTAATTAACTACGAAAGAAGAATTGGTAAGCAATTACGAAAACGGAAAATAAATTCCGCTTTGGTAATCAATTACGAAACGGCGAAAAATAATTCCTCTTACGTAGCTAACTACAAAACCATAATTACGAAAACGGACCAAAGGGTTATTTTAAGCATAAAATACTATCATATCATAGGGCAGTGCCCCCCCCCTCAACGCGTCCTGGATTCGCGCCTGCACTAGGGCAACAGAAATATATCTGGAGCATAGCTTTGTACGGAAGCGAGACGTGGACAAGACAGGGAGAGGTTGTGTGCGTTTGAAATGTGGTGCTGGAGGACGATGGAGGGTATAAGTTGGACTGAGAAAAGAACGAATGAGGAAGTATTGAATAAGATAGGGGAGAAGAGACCTCTAATGAAGCAGATTGAGAACAGACAAGGAATTATTTTGGGGCACCTGTTACGACATGACAGTTATATTAAAACTGTAATTGAAGGAAAAGTGGAAGGGAAGAGGGGCCGAGGGAGACCAAAGCGAGCATTTTTGGACCAAGTGAAGGAGAAAATTTATGTAGTCTCGTACCAGGAGCTCAAAATATACAACAATAGCAGAACAACGAATGGGATGGCGTTTACTCCACCGACAAGAGCCAGGCTCTTAAGTAGTAGAAGAAGAACAAGTAGCTATGTCCAGACAATGTAAATTAAGGTACCTACTATGTATAGGATATTCCTGATGGCGACCTTTAAAAATAACAAAATCTTCGTATTGAATTTCTTATTCCATGCTCGTGAAAGACTTGAGTATAACTTATATTTAAATTTCAGATGTCCTTATGTTCAGTAGGTATATAACGTCCCTCAACTATTTCCTCAAACCTCAAATCCGCGTAAATTGAACGCATTACGCGTTCCACTCACGGCGGACCCATCAGCCGACGCGTTGACGGACTGGTCGGCATCACTCACTTTTATACCTTTGTATTTACCTAGACGAAAGGTAGTAGACATGGATAGAAATGGCAAAGTGCGGGAACAAATTACAAATATTACGGTGGGGTCAGGTTTCCCAAACAATGTCACCTTATAAAGCATATCGGATACATAGAAACCTAGTTTATTGATGATATTTAATGAGGTTTTTCAGATATACGCTGTTGACAAACAAACACAAAGATGTGAGTAGGTAGCTATTGGAAGCGACTTGAGTAACTGTTGTCTATATTTTTCAATTTTTGCTGTGGTTGAATAGGAACTATTCACCTACAAATAAGGTCTGACACAATTTTTAAAGGCTCAGTCTGAAAACCAGCGCTGAGCGTCCTGCGCAGCACATGCTGAGACTGAGACCTATTGCCTCACAAAATATTTATTTTAAGTTTAAGTTTATACTTATTACTGTAATAAGCTTAGTTAAGTTAATTTATGTATTACTAGTAGTAAGTTTTTCTTTATGTGGCAATAAAAATTTTGAAGTTTGAAGTCTAAATCTGAATCGAAATCGTCATCATAACTAAAAGGTGATCGACGTCCACTGTTGGACATACCACAGCACGTCACAATGATCAATTGTACGCCGCCATTTCTGCAATGGATTCCAGCTATCTTACCAGGTCATCGTCAATCCATCTTGTGGGGGCCTTCCAAATTGGTTTCAATTTTATTCAAGATCTTAAAATTAGATGACTTTGAATTAATAAATATATATTTTTTGTATCGAAAATGTCGCTTCAACCAATTGTATTGTATTGTATTCTGGCCATTTTTTCCGCAATTCGACATCAAACGTGCCTATTTTGTGTGGTCCCAACGCTGGCCCGACTTGTTGGGGACTTCACATACACCTTTGAATTTCTTCCCAGGTGTATGCAGGTTTCCTCACGATGTTTTACCTTCACCGTAAAGCACTTGTGAATATCAAATGATATTTCGTACATAAGTTTTTGAAAAACTCATTGGTACAAGCCGGGGATCGATTCCCACGCCCGCTTTTAACCAATTTTACTCTCGAACTTTAATATGTGTATCCAGCCTACTGTAGCTTCAGTTTTGCGATTTTTTAAGTTTTTTTTTAATTATAACTAACGTGAGACTCAAACATATTTAAATATTTATCAAACGGGTTACTCACGTAATTTAAATCGATAATTGCTCGACATGTTTCGATCCATTTAGAGGATCCTCATCATAGAGTATCAGAGCGCAAGCCCGCAGTACACGTCGGGCTTTGGTCGCGGATACTCCATGATGAGGATCCTCTAAATGGATCAAAACATGTCGAGCAATTATAGACTTAAATTACGTGAGTAACCCGTTTAATAAATATTTAAATATTTTTTAGTTTCGTTTAATATACGAACATTTTTTTATTTATATTGCCAAGTCTAACCCCTTCTTCGCGCGCATCATCTGATGTCACGTTTCTCGCATTCGGCAGCCGCAGATATATGGTTTATTGCGTGGATCGTCGGATTTTTACGAGTTGGCCCGCAATATGCCCGCAAGTGTAAAGTATAAAACGTATTTACGAGTCACTTACAGTAGGTCGGTAAGTGAAGAGAAATTACTAATGTTATCAAAAAAGTCATAGCAGACATAGAAGTCGCGGTGGCATGAGCAAAATTTTGCTATGGACTTCCATTCGATATTATTTTATTAATAAGTTATTCTTTCTTATGACAGAAGTAACGTTATGACTTCGAGATTTTATCTAAATTAGGCTAAGTTGTAAAGCAGTTGAGGATTAAGCTTACTTTGGATGGAAATTGATCAAATATGAAAATATCGTTTTTTCTAACTAGTGCGGAAAAGTAAACTTTGCGCACGCGAATCGCGTGCGTATATTTCTCTTTTTAAGGCACTTGTTATAAAAAAGTCGTTCGATACACGTGTAAAAACCTCTTTTTAACTCGGGTGATTGTCGCCCTCGTTTCACTCGGGCTCCAACTTTCACCCTCGTCGAAAAAAAAAAATTGTACTTGCATCGAAATGTACTATTATACAATTCCTAAAATATTTCAATAAAATGAAAATATGCAACCAAAAATGTTAAGCTACATAATTGAAGATGGATCTCTGATAAAAAAAAAATGGCGTTATTTGTGGGAATTCTGTATATTAGTAACCATGCCTCTCATTTACCTAAGACGTTGTTTTTCCATACAAAAAAGCGTCACAAATCATCCCTCCAAAACAAGCCATCCCCTATTGAATTATTCATTTATTCATACTAATATTTTTCCCATTCATTTACGAAGTTATCAAACCGAGGGATAGACGTAAAAATTTTACTGTCCCTATTTTCTGGCCGTAAAGTATGGTCAATCCCGGGCATATAAGTAGGGCTGTTTTTATGGAGCTAATAACGTGGCCACCCTAAGGTGCACATATTGCTCACAAATTGTGAGACCATTGTTTTATGAGTCGGTTTGACAAAGTGAAATAAAAGTGATATTGGATGTGTATGGACTCTGGGTTTTGTGGGATGCGCGTTTTATTTTGATATAGTAAGACAGAGGGATGCGAAATATAATAGTTACATCACTCTGAGTAGCTCAGGTTTTTCCTCTTCACTATTTCTTATTTTATTTTTAACCAACTTAAAAAAGAAGGATGTTCTCAAATCAATTGGTTTTAAAAAGGTTACCTCAAAAGGGAAAAACGGATCTCTGATAGGATCACTAGCGTGCCTGTCTATCTGCCCCTCAGTAACAGCCGATTAGCTCCGAAACTACTGGACCGATTGAATTGTTCAACACACATAATTATGTAAGTTTGTGACCCAATAATTAACATGGAAAGTAGATAAATGAATTTCAAATATGAGGGCTACTTTTAGGAGGAAAATTAGAAATTAAAAAAAAAGGTCGTACCCGTTTTAACCCCGAGATGATGCTGTTGGCACCAAGTTGGGGTCTAATGATGGAATCTTGGAGAACTTCTGTTTTAATTTGGTGTTTATTTATTTCATTTTGTAGTTACGCCAGAGTTATGCAACTACACAGTGCAGATTTTCAACGTCCATAGTAAAAAGACATTTCTTGCGTCATCTAAAGTTATGCCATCCGTGGGAAGAGTTGAGGTGGTGACGAATGTAGGTACTCTTACTGCCGTCACCACACGGTCACCGTGCACCGTCAACACACGAGTAGTCTAGATAAATTACATATCGAGAAAGCTTATATAATAATAATAATATGTTTATTGCATACCATGGTATTTCAGGTGTTACAAGATCGTACGTATCACATGGACCCCGTTGGGGTGTAGCAAAATATTCTTTTAACAGTTATAACTTAAAACTAGCTTAAAATTAAATGTAGGTGGTACAGTTATACAATACCTATTTAGTTACAAAAGTATATTACTTGTACTTATATCTATACCTAAGTTACTTAAGTATGATGTAAGTAACAGAATTAGCAAAATGTTCCAGTTTACAAATGATCATCTTCAATGTATTCTTGTACAGAGAAGTATGTTTTATGTAATAGTATAGTTTTGAGCACTGTTATAAATTCGGTCATGTATTGTATGTTTTTAATGCGGCTAGGTAATTTATTGTAAATTTTTATGGATTGGTAAAATGGGCCTTCTTTATAAATGTCTAAAAATGGTTCCGGTGGGTTGATATTATCTTTTCTTCTGGAACTATTGCTAAAATTAAATAAATGAATGTTATTTTTGACGAAGATTGTTATTTCCAGTATGTATAGTATAGTGACTGCAGAGTTAAAACTAGAAAATTTTCTAAGAAATTGTGTTTTCTTGACTCTTGTACTGTTATCATTTTGACTAATAGTAAACTTAAGAGTGTAACTTTTACGAACACCACACACAGATGCAATTCCAAGCTCTCAGTAAATATATAACAGAACGGTTCTCGCCTTCTAAAGGTACATCTTTGAAACGATGGAACTTGTCGAGCATGGCCCGACATGCGCTTGGCCAGTTTTCCGAAACAAGGCCATTATACAAGACAAGGTGTGCAGCAGGTCCGATCGCCAGCAGCGTGCGGTCGAATGCTGATTGCGATCGCTCAGTGTCAATCTAAGTTACACCACTAATCTAAGCTACCTAAAGTAATTACCAATGCTCGGCGTGTGTCAGCTGTTTTCATACTAAATGTCACGTGCACGTGATACATGTCATTTAGTATGAAAACAGCTCACCCCCACCGAGCATTGGTAATTTATCTAAGGTAATTTGTCTATAAAAGGACGTTTAAATAATATATTTAGCGAAACGGGTAAACGGCAAATTTAACATTTGTAGCCCTGCCATGAGCTGCCGCTACGTTATTAACGCGCGTTTTTCAATTATAGGTCCGGAGCTATACTAAGGAATGAGTGGTGAATATCATTATCTCCTTCCTTAGTATAGCCCCGTCCCTATAACTTACGTAAGAATTTACGGGTGTAAGGCTGGCCTACTGTACACGTCGGGCTTTGGTCGCGGGTACTTCATGACGAGGATCCACTTATGGATCGAAACATGTCGAGCATTTATCGACTTATTTATTTATTAAACCAAAAGGTTACATGACATTACAGTAGAACACCAATGCACCATGGAACTAAAACTATACAATTTAAAAAAATTGAATACAAATTAGAAAATAGAAATAAAAAAACACATTAATTAAATTTAGGCGATCTTATCTAAATTACGTGAGTTACCTGTTTCTCTAAAATATTTCAATAGTTATGTTTGAGTCTGACGTTAACTATGGAACTTGTCGAGCATGGCCCGACATGTGCCTGGCCAGTTTTCCGAAACAAGGCCATTGTACAAGACAAGGTGTGCAGCAGGTCCGATCGCCAGCAGACGGCACAAAGCGTGCTGCACAAAGGACGCCGACGTCCGAACTTTCAATAGCACAACTTGTGCTATTGTGCTATATACAGTACAGAGAAACGCAGTAGTATAATGTGATGGTGGTTTAATGGGAAGGATGGATCAGGGTATGTCGAGAACGTTCTTGTAAGTCCGCCAAAAAAGCGATTAAGGTGGCATATGGGGGTGGGTTTTGTGGGTTTACCGTAGGCCTCATGACTCATGAGCCAAACGGGAGACCCACATAATTATTACCCGGGCGGTATGCGTAATGCATTTCTCTCCCCTGAACAAAAAAAAAGTCTAAAAACTCTCGTCTTTTTTTAAAGATAGGTACACCGATTTTGTATCGAGTATGGCCTAGGCTTTACGATGTCTACCCATTGTCCAAATCCTACCCTGATCGTGACTCAACATGCTATTGTCCGTTTTTTTTTAACAAGGCCATTATAAAATACAGGGTGTGCAACAATGCCGGTGGCCAGCAAACGGTACAGCAATCCCTGCAAGTAAAAGCAAGAAAAAGGCGGAAAATAGAAAGAAAATATGTGCGAAGAGTTTTCTGTCCATAGAACAATTTAATAAATATATGCTTCTTTTACTGACATGGATTGATGGACAAAGTGTATTAACTTTTACCGACGGTGTGACCATATTGACATGTTGGTTTGCCTGCTTCTTGCATTACTGTGTCGGACTTACTGTGGTCCGTCCCATTTGCGCCAGAAACACCTAACGTATGGGAAAATGGACCATTACAAACTTTATGGCAGGTGCATGAATGATATTCCATATAATAACTGAGAGATAGGAATGAAGTACCTAGAATAGAACATCTATGCACATTTTTTTTGGAGGCGAATAAACACTTTCAATTATTATTGACTCACTCGAAAAACTTTCATAGAATATTAATAATAAAAACGTATCAAATTATGTAGACCTACAGTACCAACTTGTACTAAAAACATTATAATATCTCGAAGTGTAAAGGAAAGAACATTCGATCATCTCCTTAAAATTATTGTACCTTGAATTGTTTAAGGCAATAAAGACCTTATGTTAAAAATATATTAAAATGAAACACATTTTGAACGACTATGTTCAAAATAATTTTCGTAAGAAGTTCGTGCTACGTCCTTTATTACTTTTTTTTTGCACTTTTTGAAAATGGCTTGTGCATAATGTCACGCGAGGTCCTATAGGGGGGGAGGGGGTCCAAGGAAACATCACGAAAGATCACGTTAGGGGAGGGGAGGGTATAAGGAGACCTCACGTGTATTTTTCTACTATGAACAAACTAAGAAATATTGTGAATTTCGGCGAGCGAACGTTAAAAGTTGAATGAGAAAAATACACGTGAGACTGCTGGGTTAGCCAAGAAACTCACCAAAAATCACCAGGGGGGAAGAACCTCGTATGATTTATGCATGAGCCCAAACCTATGAAATCATGTGCCACAAAAAAACCATTTTCTTAGAAATTTAAAATTCAAAAGTGGAGTTCAAACTCACAAAACATACCTCTAGCTGTAATATAATACATGTAGGTCATCGGTACTCTGTTATTTTGTCGCGCCGACATGACATTTAGGAGTAGAAAGTTTTTTTTATCGACAGCGTCAATATCGATGTTTATGTAATGCAGCAATGTGATTGATTTTGCACCCTAATCATAAATTATATAGGTACTTTGTTAAAGTGCTGTGACATACAGACCAACAAATTAGCGAAACGATAAGGGATTCTTAAGAAATCGTTGGTGTTTTCTTCGATAAGCAGAAATTTTCCACGAATGTTCTGCCCCCATAGAAAACTCGACTTTGCTTATAGCTATAAACTACTATGTATACCAGTCACATGTTCACAGCATTTTAATACTCCGAGCAAGAATTTTTCTCGCACACAAGTAAGTAATGAAATGTTTATACCTGCCATTTGCCCCCTGATTTTTACAGCCCGGCTTTACTGTCGACACCTTGCCTTGATGTGACTGTGCACTACCCACGATTGTGGTATCGCACGTTTATAGCTGTCATTGGAAATATATGGGTGCCGTGACGGATTTACGAATGACGGATCAGATGTATCTCCCATGATATAAGGGTGAGGTGAGATCTAAGCGCAGAAACAGTAGCCGTAACATGAGTTGCAGAATAAAGGATAATATAACACGTTCGAACGCCGGTGACACAGCGTGTGTGACCAACAAAATCTGATTCCTATGCCAGTGACACGCATGCGTGTTCAGAGTAACCTTATTCTTATGCCGCTAGCATAAATCAAGTTCTTCCCCCTATGCCAGTGCCATAGAAATACGAACGTTTTTGACACAAGTGCTGTGTCACCGGCATAAGACAATCTGTTCAGTCACACATGCCTGTCAATGGCATAGGAGTTCTATCAAATAATTTCGATCGGCATAGTATTAGCACTTAGTGAAACAGTGCTGCAGGCGAACGTGTTAAATTTTACTCGATACGTAATATGTAATTAAGACTAAACGAGCATTCGCTCATTCTATCCCCCACTCTACGATCATTCATTACACAAAACGTGATTTTTCGAAATTCGTTGAATTCGTAGAGTGGGGATAGAATGAGCGAATGCTCGTTTGGTCTAAATGCACCTCAAATCAGGTTATTGTGCTCGCTGCCATATATTATGTCAGCGAGCACAATAACCTGCGAGCGCGATAGAATGCATTACGTATCGAGTAAATCTAAAGTTACTTGCAACATGGCTACGGCTTTGCAATCGCAGTAGCCGTAGTTGAAAAGTAAAGGATACGTTAGGTTTTACTCGACACGTAAAGGAGTTCGCACATTATAACAACTCCACGCCAACGCGGCAGCAAATCTACTCACACTTTCTATGAGTAGTCAACTGGTTGATCCACCCAATGGTCACTAATGGACAACGCGGCGTGAACGAGTGGGCAATGAAAATGATTGCTTGATACACGTTAGTTCCAAACGCATGGTCGCCGTGGACAGCGTGTGGTCAATGTGTGTCCGACGAATCAGGGTTGACCTTTAGTATACGACGCGTAGACCACTCGTCGTACATTACTTTGGTATATTTTTTTAAATAAATCCTAGTATGTATGACATAGGATTTAAATTTCAATATTTGGCATAGAGTCGAGTCGCCGGCCGTTGAGTCTCACACTTTCTATGAGTAGTCAACTGGTTGGTCGCTAATGGACAACGCGGCGTGAACGACTGGGCAATGCAGTTGCTTGATACACGTCAGTCGCAAACATATATACGAGTACAGGGCGTCCCAAAGCTATGGGACATGAAGGGGGAGTACCTTAAATATCGTAGATAAGATATTTTGCTGAAACAAGACTTTATTTTATTTTAAAAATTAAATAATCCTGCAATAAAAAAAAAAACAAAAAATAATTGCTTTTTCTAGGCATCGAACCTACTATAATACGATTTTTTTTTTTTTCGTAATTGTATGATGTCATTCGAAAGAATGGATAAAAAATAACAATATTCTTAATAAACATAGTATCTAAAACTAAAAGAATAACCAAACAAGTTTGGTTCAAAATTCGAAAAAAAATGTAGTTGGTTTGATTTCCGGGTGAAGCAAGTAATTTTTTGAAAAACTTTGAATGCACTATTACTAAATTTTAAAAATAACAAACCCTTGACTACCTACGTCCTGTTTGTATCACACAACCACCTACCTGCGGTCATGGAGACCGCTTCTTCTTATGGGACCTGATTTATTTACTTTGGCGTGACTGAGGGGGGTTTACATATATTAAATATACTTTAAAGAGTTTCAGGCATTTATTAACCAACAAGAATACAAAAATAATCAACATTTTGTATTTCAAACTTAACATATTTATTTACTTGTTGTATTTTCGATTAAAAAACGTAGTATCCTTCAGGATATGAGATTGAAAAATTAAAGAACATAATATAAAGCTTTTCATTATAAAAAAAATAAATTGAGCAATCAAAAATGCTATTACACTATCTAATTTGGTTACAAATAAGATATTTTTGTAAAATTACAAGCTTTTAAAATAACCATTCTTGTCTGCCGTCGATACACAATTTGTTCGAACATTCACATTCAAAACAAGTTTCTAGTCCCGTGGAAGACGCTGATTATTTGCACGACGCTCTAAATAGGGTTTTACTAATTTTTCGGACAGTTTCTTCATAAATTTGAACCTTTTTTCAAAACTGTGTTCAAAATTAAAATAACACAACCACCTACGTGCGGTCAGTGCGGTCACTGAGACACATACAAAATGTATCGTAACCACCTACATGCGGCCTCACGGACTGCCGAAGCTACTCTTTTACTCACCAAATCCAAATCACCGCCCCTCTCTTCCCGTAGGTAGGTGTCGTAGGAGTCGACTAAGGGAAATACTGAGTATCCAGCTTCTCAGCCGGTGGTAGGGTATTTTTACTAGTACCCGCCTGGTTGGCTACCACCGTACATTCGGTGTAAACGCCCGTGAAATGACTTACCTTCGTGTTTGCCGTGTTTCGGGGTCAGCCGGTGTATTTACCAGCATCTAGCAGGCCAGCAAGGCGGTGGCAACTAACAGGTTACTGATGCCGCCGCGATTTGGGCTCTACTTTTCACTTACGATCAGGTGGAGTGGAGCCACTTTGTTGTGCCAACATAAAAAAAAATGAGTGCACGTCTGAACGAGTCGACAGCATGGCCAGCACTGCGGAGGGCCGGGCAAAGGTACAAGGTCACAGAAGCGTGAGCGATATACTCGCGTTCAGTTATTGTCAATTTTGAAGAATCCAGTGTCTGTGAGACCGCACGTAGGTGGTTAAGGGTTAAGTTTTCTTTCAGCAAAATACACTACCTACGATATTTAAGGTACTTCCCCTTCATGTTCCATAACTTTGGGACGCCCTGTATAAACTTTAAAATACATCTGCAAACATGTTTCACGATATGTATCAAAGACATCAAACGCTATGGAAAGTAAGTCATATTTTGTTTATATTTTTTCGTCTCCCACTAACGAACGGTATACATTTATTTATCTATCTCTCAATGCTAAAATTTCCCTCACAAGTCCATCACAAGGCCATACAAAAGTTATAAAACCGGGATTGATAACCGTAAAATCACTAAGTGTACTCGGCAGTTACGGGATGCAACTGTCACTCTGCGCTCGTAAAGATGGCGACACTGAGTAGATGTTATTGTAAAAGTTCTGATTGGGTGGTAAAAAGATGATGGTTTATACTGAATATTGATTTTTGGAAACAAAAATCATCGCTAAAAATTTTGAATATAATATTTTTCTACTCGCGTACTTTTATTTGTCATTTACATGGTCGTGAACACACCTTTAAACCCCTACCTTACAGATGTCAAGATAAGTCTATATTGTCTATTCCCTATAAACGCATTCGGGTTTACACGCAGTGCGTTTTTTGCATTTTAAGACACCTCGTGTATACAAGACTTAAATGAAATACCTAAGGTAAACGCAGCTATTAACGCTCCATCGAAAATCCGAAGGTATTAGCGACCTAATAAGTAATTCGGTATTTTTTCATTGCCACAACTTATGTGAGGGTAGGTAGGTTTTTTTCCAGAAGCGTTTATTTCTTGAGTATATGGTACGGTTAAGTTAGTTTGAGTGGTAGTTCGATAAAAGATAAAAATACATCAATCAAGTTGTGAGTACCGAGAAAGAAGGACATTCCATACTGGCGCTTGCACTTTCAAGTAAGGACTCCACTTATCTGTCTAAGACGTTTATTTTAACAATTGACTACTTTACATCTACATTTATTGCTAATCATATTCATTTATTTATAAATTACAGATATTTTATCACAATTTATCAAATAACATCCATTATCATATATAAAATATAAAATTAAATTTGGGCGGTGATTGCTTCATTATTTTTAGTAGTAGCAGCTATCAACGACCCGTAGGTCGGTAATGACTAAAATTTCATGTTTAGTTTTTTCTTTCTCGTACGATATTATTCTATGAAAACATAAGTATGTTTATAGATTAATTGAGATCAAAATAATTGTAATTTTCAAAAAACTATTAACGACATACACATTAGCACTTGGTTTTCTTCTTTTGATGTTATAAAGTTAATCAAAATACAATATTTTTGGAAAACGGAAATTATCTTAGACATTGTTTATGACGAAGTTTTATCCATTAAAAGTGCTTTTAGGTCCTAAATTTTTAATATCACGTAATCAGAAAGTGTTTTGTAGCGACGAAGATAATAAAAATACAATATTGTTATTGTTTAATATGGATCGGTGATACATTTTACGTTAGTTCTTACATATTCTATCAACGACTCATAGAAATCGCTGATACCAACCATAAGAAGGTATTACCGACCGTACCTAAATAAGTACGTAGTTATAATATTAAGGAAATGATTAATGCCATAAATTACTAATTACAAAAATACAAGTTTTAACAAACATGTGGCTTTGGTAGGAAGAGTTGCCCGATCAGCCTCTTCCAAAACGAACACATTATTTTCTTCGTAATCAAAGTGAAAAGCGGTGTACCACAAAGGCATAAATGTCCATTGTTACCCTCGTCTACTATATTAACATAAAATTGCCTCGGGTAGAAATGGTTCCCTTTAATCCCTTTATGCCCTTGTTGTACAATCTACTATTGAAACTCAATCGGTAATGGCTGCTTAAAAATCGTTGATACCTTCACACCCATTTTTATGGGTCGTTAATAGCAGAAATCGATTCTGTAATTTAGAAATAGATTTTTGACATCTTAATGTTCAATTAAAGGACGAGTAACCCATTATTTACCTTTTTTAATTATCATAGTAGCACATAAAATAGGAAAATTAAATTTTGGGAGAACGTGTATACTTAAAAACTAGGCCTGATTAAAAAAATGCCTTAAGGGGGGCGTTAATACCTGCGTTTACCTTACATAGCTGCCAATCTAATTTTAAATGTCATTTCTGATGAACAGTAAACCATAGAGGAGCTTTTTTTTTAATTTTGACGTTGATGCCCGACCTGGATGATTAATTAAAATTGTGTTTGACTAAGAATATTTCTCAAATTTACAATTTTATTTGAATATGAATGTGTAATTGTGTAGTCGTAGAAAAAGTATTGTATGCAACATTGTTTAACTGAGTCAAAAAATGCTCGTGGCGTCTTTAATAATAATTCGCCTCAAATAGTTACCCACGCTACTCACCTTTTTTGACCTCTCTCAAACAAGGGTTGCATAAAATACTATTTCATTATGGTAACAAGAGAAACGATACGAAACGAATCACTCCATAGGTAATTAATTGAGCATTTCTTAAGAATTTAATTATTTGGATCACGTCTTAGAAATAAATAAAAATTGGTAGGCTGGTAGAATCCATGATGCTGAGCAAGATCCACCACATTTTCCAAAATAGCCCAAAATATTTGTATGAAACATTCCTTTTTCGTTACCAAAAATGTATGGGAACCTGGTAAAGTTCTACAATTTTTTATTAATATCGAAGACTTGCTCACAAGATAACTAAACAAATTCGTGAACATGGTATGCGAGTATATTTTATTTTTTATTTCTATTTTTTTGCATTATTATACGCGATACGGTGACGGCAAGATAATAAGAATACTTTGACAATTTGTCGCCGACCCAACTCCCCCTGTGGGTGGCGTAAGAGTCGACTAAGGGATTGAAGTGTCACTGAACATTATTTGATAAAAGATCGATGATGGGCAGCAGCGTCATCATAGTGGATACATTACTGCGATCGCCAAGCCGCTTGCCCATCGTGGCGATTATGGGCATTTTCCTCCTAATGCGTTTATACGCATAGTTAATAGGAGAGGCCTACTACGTCTAGCTGTGGACTATCATAGGCTGATGATGATGAACTTGACGAAGCCGAAATAACACTAACAGCATTTTAATGAGGTCGTTTAATGCAATACCTAACAATTACTTAATCCTACGACGAATTTTAATTTCAGTAAACAATATTTATTAAACATACCTAAATCCCTAAACATTTCTTCTGTAGGGGAGACCGGGGTAAAACGAAGCTCGGGGCAGAACGGGAAATGTACTTGTGTGCGTAACTGGTGCGCGTAATAGAGCGCGACACAGCGCCATTCGCGACAACTTTAGTCGCCTCACACGAGTCAAAGCGGCGGGTGCGTGTCACTACCTGTTTTGGTCGAGCAGCAAGAAAAAACAGATTTTTGGTGATTTGCTAAGAAGTTTTTTGGTTTTGATCGATGGGCATAAAGGTAAAAATCAGTGCTATAGTTATTCCTTACTATACAGGGTGGTCCAAACCTTGACGTCAAAAATTTTTTTTTAGGTTCCCTACGTCATGGGCTATCAGAATATACCCCATGTATGTTAGCCGATTTTTTGTAGTTTTCGAGTTATGAATTTTTGAAAAAATTTTTTTTGAGAAATTCTGGAATGAAGAAATTTATTGATAAAAAAAACTATTGGGTTTTTTCAATATTTTCTTTTTGTAAAAGTATAACTACAAATAAAGCATTTACTGACAAAGAAATTAGCGTCCTCACTTTGATACATGTAGGATAAAAAATACCAAAATCAAAATTTTACGTTAAAAATGCATCAAAATAGCATTAATGTACGTAAATAAAAAAAATAAAACATATTCCAAGGATTTTTGGTAATGTAAAGACTACTCCGAAAAATCCTCATTATTAAGTATCACTTTTTTTTTTGCTTTTACGAAGGTTTAAGGTCTAGGGCAGTTTTACGTTACCAAAAATCCTTGGGATATGTTTTATTTTTTTTATTTACGTACATTAATGGTATTTTGATGCATTTTTAACGTAAAATTTTGAATTTGGTATTTTTTATCCTACATGTATCAAAGTGAGGACGCTAATTTCTTTGTCAGTAAATGCTTTATTTGTAGTTATACTTTTACAAAAAGATTTAGCTTTATTTGTAGTAATACTTTTACAAAAAGAAACTAGTTAAAAAACCTAACAGTTTTTTTTTATTAATAAATTTCTTCATTCCAGAATTTCTCAAAAAAAAAAATTTTTTTTAATTCATGACTCGAAAACTACAAAAAATCGGCCAACATACATGGGGTATATTCTGATAGCTCATGACGTGAGGAATCTAAAAAAAAATTTTTGACGTCAAGGTTTGGACCACCCTGTATACATGTTGCATCAGTGTAAAACTAACGAATTTAGGTTGCTTTTACGAACAATTATTTCGCAGGTTAGAACTGTTGATATTTTTGTAAAATCTGTCCGTTGGGGCAAAATGGTCGGGGTGAAATGGGATACTATCCTGTTTTGCCCCATATGTGTAAATAGGACATTGATAATTTCTGTTTTATATTTGTTTGCAGTTAAAATGGTACGAAATTATAAGCGTAAGACAGAACGTCAAACATGGGCAGAGGACGATATGAGAAAAGCAGTAAGAGCAGTGCTTTCAGAGATAATGGGTTTCTTCGAGCTTCAGCTGCATATAACGTGCCCAAGTTAACCTTAGAACGACGGGTGGGAAAGGCTCGATGTGCTTATAATTCTGATGATGAAGAGGCACACATTTGTGAAGGTTGCCAACCCGATTAAAGGTGTACTCGTTTTCCCCCATAGCGTTTCCCATTTTGCCCCAACGATGGGGCAAAACGGGATATTCGACACGTAACAAACAGTTCCTAATTGCAAAAAAAACAAGTGATTTAGTGCCATAAAAGATAAAATATATGTTTGCTAAAACTATAAGTGTTGCTTTTATTGTAAGAGATTTTTAATAAACATTATAATTTTCATAATCAGTCGATTTTTCTCTTAACTATCCCGTTTTGCCCCGGTCTCCCCTAATCGAAAAACAACCCTTACCAAAATGGAACCGCGTACCAATATCGCTCCACACCCACATTAACATACGCAAACATTAAGTTAAATCAGCGACATTACCAGATCAGACATGTTTATCTGTCGCCAAAAAAGAGACATCAATAACGCACGTCGTTTGAGACCCCTTCGAACTCCTTACGGGTAAGGCTGTCTGAACACTTGCGTTTATTTCAGTACCCTAATTCTATCACCTATCTAAGTCCACCGCTGGACGTAGGCCTCTCCTATTAACCGATTCGTTGCGTGTTCCATTTTCATGAACTTTTGTCTGTGGCGGCGAACAAGTTTTTCATGACACGCCAGGCGTGCCTTACGCCATAGAATATGATGACACGCCTATAATATCACACGCCAAACGTTAAAAACATTGATGACACGTGTCCTGGTGTCCTGGTGTCCCATTGTGACCTGGCATGTCATCCGCACTGAAACGGTTAACTATGCGTATAGAAGCATTAGGAGGGAAATGCCCATAATCGCCAAGCGGATTGACAATCGCAGTAGTGTCTCCACTATGATGACGCTGCTGCTCATCATCAATCTTCTATCAAATAATAGTCAGTGACACTTCGATCCTATAGTCGACTCTTAAGACACCAGCAGGAAGATTTGGGGTGACAAGTGTATTGTTACTGCTTTTGCATAATCGCATATTGTATAATGCCTAATGCAATGCGTACCTATAGAAGTTGGACATTAGCATATCACTATGTCTCTACGAAAAAAATTACGTCAATATTTTACACCACAAACAAAACTTTTAGTAATTTGAAGAAAAGAAAGCACCAAATGCATTAAGCTTTTGTATGCCTTGTAGGTATTCCGTCTCAATCACAAGCGATTTGGACTTTAGATATTAAAGTTCAATGGTCATTAATTTTTGACAATGGCATACGAAAGGCTAAGAGGAATCATGTTCCAATTCGACAAATAAAACTTTTTATTTTATCAATCGGAAAGTGTAGAGGCAGCCTTAAGCCCCTTCCCCACACTACGCCTAAACACATTTCCCATTACAAGCAGCGACACAAAAAGATCACGTTTGATATACGTACATCAACAATCGAACATTAGGCCGACGACAAAACATACGGGAACATGCAACGATATTCAGGGTAACTAGCTCCAAGAGTTTAGTTAGGCTAGTCATAGAACTATATAAAATAGATGGATAAAGTTTGTCCACCTTTGTTGGTGGTGTTTTAACAGTTAACTATTTGAAACATTTTCTTCCTGCATTCACACGTCACACGCGTGAGGCCAATTATCACGTCATGCTCCCCGGCAGAACCACCTGAAGTTTAATAAACATGAATATGTCGAAAAAAATCTACATTATATCTACAAAATTCTACGACCAGTTGGAAAAATTCTACATGCCTAGTTTTTTTATAAACCTTGTTGTAAAGTGGTTCTGCCGCAGAGCATCTTCCCAGCAAAACCACTATGATATTTTTCTTATTACAAGTACTATTGACGCATTTATGATACCAAATAATTCTACATAAATTCTACAGGTATCTAGTATACTTGATCTCTCACTTTATTTTGTATACACGAAGCTACGACATTTCGAAAATTTTACTATAAACAATTTTCTGAGCGCCTGCACACAAGATTGTAGCAAATTATGTGTACGTAATAATTTTTCCAACTGGTCGTAGAATTTTGTAGATATAATGTAGATTTTTTTCGACATATTCATGTTTATTAAACTTCAGGTGATTCTGCCGGGGAGCATGACGTCAATTATGCTATTGTAGTATTAGTAGTATATGATTAAAGTGGCGACCCGGGTATGTCGTTAAACTACGTCCAAAACCACCGGTGGATGGGCAGCAGCATCCCTGTAATGCGGTGTACTAAACTGCGATCGCCAACCCGCCTGCCAAGCGTGGCGATTATGGCATTTACCCCCTATGACAAGCACACACAAAAAATGGCCCCGAGGTTCCGGCGACTCCCGGTGCTCTGGCTTTGGTAGCGGTCAGGGCACTAGCGGAGTCAGGGGTGCGAAGAATCTCCGGCGAAGATCCGGCTACCACCACCGACAACCTTTGGCCCTGGCAACACTTAACACGCGCACACTGCGGACAGACGAGAGATTGGCTGAGCTCGAGGAAGACTTGAGCGGGTTACGATGGGACGTTATTGGGCTATCGGAAGTCCGAAGAGAGGGTGAGGACACGATAACCCTCAAGTCCGGTAACCTGCTCTATTTCCGGGAGGGCGACCAACAGTCCCAGGGAGGTGTCGGGTTCCTCGTCCACAAGTCCCTCGTGAGCAACGTGGTGAAGATAGAGAGTGTGTCGACTAGGGTGGCGTACCTTATACTCAGAGTATCCAAGCGGTACTCGTTGAAGGTCATACAGGTCTACGCTCCGACTTCTTCACACTCCGACGAAGAGGTAGAAGCTGTGTATGAGGACATATCAAAAGCCATGCACAGTCCTGAAACCTACTTCACCATCGTTATGGGGGACCTCAACGCGAAATTGGGCAAGCGAAACGATGATGAGCTGAGAGTGGGGCAATTTGGGGTTGGGTCTCGTAATCACCGGGGTCACTTACTGGCCAGTTTTATGGAGAAGGAGGGACTCTACATGATGAACTCCTTCTTCAAGAAGCGAGAACACAGGAAGTGGACCTGGATGAGCCCAGATGGTGCAACCAAAAACGAGATTGACTTTATCATGTCGACTAAGAAGCATATATTTAATGATGTCTCTGTGATCAACGCGGTTAAAACCGGAAGCGATCACCGCCTTGTAAGGGGCATATTAAATATAAGCGTCAAGCTAGAGCGATCTCGATTGATAAAGTCTACGCTCCGACCAGCACCGATCCAACTCCAAAACCCCGAGAGCTTCCAGCTCGAACTGCAAAATCGTTTCGATTGCCTACCCAGCGACGTGGATGTGGATGAGTATAACGACGGGTTTGTGGCAGCTGTCTATTCCACTGGGTCAAAGTTCTTTAAGACCCAGCGGAAGACAGGCAATAAGAGGCTCTCTGATCCAACTCTAAAGCTCATGAAGGAAAGGAGTGAAATGGTTCTAAAATCCCCAGAAGATGCCGCATCATATCGCCGGCTCAATAGACAAATCTCCAAGTCGATCACCCGCGACATACGCCAATTTAATACCAACCGTATTAAAGAGGCTATTGACCGGAACAAAGGCTCTAAATTTTTTGCGAGAGATTTGTCTATTGGTCAGAGCTGGCTTGCGAAGCTTAAGACTGGGGACGGTAGGATCGTTTCATCCAAACCTGAGCTTTTGAGTGAGATAGAGAGCTTTTACGGACAGCTGTACACATCAACACGAAGACCCATCTCCAATTTAGCTAACGACCCACGAGCTAAATTGACTCGACACCATACCGAAGATATACCGGACGTCAGCCTGTACGAGATTAGGATGGCTCTCAAACAACTCAAAAACAATAAGGCACCAGCCGATGACGGAATAACAGCCGAACTCCTGAAGGCGGGTGGGAAACCAGTCCTTAGGGCCCTTCAAAAGCTGTTTAATTCCGCCATCTTTAGAGGCAAAACGCCAAAGGCATGGAACAGAGGTGTGGTGGTGTTGTTCTTCAAAAAGGGTGACAACACCCTGTTAAAGAATTACAGACCCATCACGCTTCTGAGCCATGTCTATAAGTTGTTTTCGAGAGTCATCACAAACCGTCTCACACGCAGGCTCGACGACTTCCAGCCTCCTGAACAAGCCGGATTCAGAAAAGGCTTCAGCACCGTAGACCACATACACACGCTCCGTCAAGTTATACAGAAGACCGAAGAGTATAACTTGCCCCTCTGCTTAGCGTTTGTGGACTACGAAAAGGCCTTTGATTCGATCGAGACGTGGGCTGTACTACAGTCTCTCCAGCGGTGCCAAGTAGACTACCGGTACATCGAAGTGTTGAAGTGCCTGTACGAAAACGCCAATATGTCAGTTCGCCTCCAGGACCGGAGCTCGAAACCGATTCCATTGCAGCGAGGAGTAAGACAAGGAGATGTTATCTCACCTAAATTGTTCACCGCTGCACTGGAAGATGTTTTCAAGGTTCTGGACTGGAGGGGATTTGGCATTAACATCAATGGCGAGTACATCACTCACCTTCGGTTTGCCGACGATATAGTGGTCATGGCTGAGACCATGGAGGACTTAAGTACTATGCTCGATGATCTCAGTAGAGTCTCTGAAGATGTTGGTCTTAAGATGAACATGGACAAAACGAAGATCATGTCGAACGTCCATGTGATACCAACTCCAGTGAAAGTTAGAAACTCTACACTCGAAGTTGTTGACGAATATGTATACCTGGGACAAACAGTCCAGCTGGGTAAGTCCAACTTCGAGAAGGAGATCAATCGTCGAATCAGACTGGGTTGGGCGGCGTTCGGGAGACTACGCAATATCTTCTCGTCCAATATACCGCAGTGTCTCAAGTCGAAAGTCTTCGACCAGTGTGTGTTGCCAGTGATTACTTACGGATCTGAAACGTGGTCGTTCACTATGGGACTCATTAGGAGGCTCAGAGTCACTCAACGAGCGATGGAGAGGGCAATGCTCGGGGTTTCTCTGCGAGATCGCATCAGGAATGACGAGATCCGCAGAAGAACGAAAGTGACTGACGTAGCCCGAAGAATCGCCAGGTTGAAGTGGCAGTGGGCTGGCCATATTGCCCGGAGGACCGATGACCGGTGGGGTCGGCGTGTTCTCAAGTGGCGACCACGCACTGGACGGCGCAGCGTGGGAAGGCCCCCCACAAGATGGAGCGACGACCTTGTAAAGGTTGCGGGTGTCCAATGGATGCGGACAGCTCACGACCGATCTTTGTGGAACTCTCTGGGGGAGGCCTATGTCCAGCAGTGGACGTCAATTGGCTGATGATGATGATGATGATGATGATTAAAGTGGCAGTATCTCATGGCTACATAAAGTATACACTAACATAGTTAATAAAAGCCGGTAAGTCTTATTTGCGGGGACATTGGCCATTTTTTCAAAGTTGTCCCCTCCTTCCCCCATTTCTTTTTTTATTTGTGAGGTTTTAATATAATTTTTGCTCAGAATCGCGAACTCTTCAGCTCCTGATTCGAGAAAATTAATGTCCGAAGGTTTTTTTCCATTCTGTTACCAGTTTTTTCAAATGATGGCGGTAACGGAATGGAAAATTCGAAATATTTTTGAATACAATTGTTCAATAATTGTGCCAAGATGGGTAGGACATAGCGCTTTTCTTAACACCGCGCATATTTCGGAGTAACATCTTTGACATAATAATATGTTTATTGAATGTAACCAATCAAAACTTTGAACAAAGGAGAACTTTGTTTTTGGATCAACTGAGTACGGTACCTATGTATTTTTGTACACAGTCATATTAGCTTAAATACTGAGGTAGTCAAAAGTAGGCACATTGATTTCCCGTATGTTTTCAAGCCAAGAAAAATACCAAAGAAACACTTCCTCCAAGCTAAATCCAACCCTAATCCAACGGAATAAACTTCAATCTCTTCATATCCGAAATAAGTTATGGCATTTCTAAACGGAATGTATCGAAAAGAAATTGTGAAATAAAATCAAATGTAATTTGTGGCATTCAGTCTCAATTTGCAAAGCGCCACCGGGGTTTTGTTAGAAGAAAGACACATGTTTGACATGTTTCTTATTTGAGGTGTTTTGCTGTTTAAGTATAATTTTGATATGAACTTGAACATTTTAAATTCGTTCTGACTGGGCTCTACGGGTAACCACAAACCCTGTAAAGATCTCTGCCCACTTGACCGTACCATACCATGGCATGACCGTAGCATGAACGTATCAGACAAAAAACTATTTTTGTATTGAAAAGTATGAGAAGACCGGCGCCGGAACGTCCTAGTGGGCATAGTCTCATACTTTTCAATACAATACAATATGGTACGGGCTAGTGGGCAGAGACCTTAAAGGGAGCATTCCATGGAAATAACAACCACAGCACCGTTTTTTAAAAGTTATATTTAATTATTAATAGTATTGCTAAATAACAGACCACTATATAGATTTTTAAATTATAATACGTCAAAGTAAAAAAACATATTGACACGTTTCTTATGAGTCTTTCAGAAAAACACTATTATTTTACTTTGTTAACAGTCTTGAAGGCTCTTATTTCACAGACCATTTTGTCGACTTTCTGGCATGCTACACATACTTTATTGATATGTCGAGGTACAAAGTATATTCTATTTTACTATTTAATTATATTTATTCAAATTCTCTTGTTTGTTTATGACAAAGCATATAACTAAATATAGTCAATGTACAGCTGTCCCGCACGAGTTTCTATGACTTTAAGTATTTTTTTTTTGTGTAAAAAGTGTTCCAGGATTATTTATGTTGCATGACTAAACAGTGTTTATTAGCGGTAATAAGATATAGTAGGTACAATATTTAGTATTCATCTGAGTAACACATATTTTAAGTGAGTTTAAAGTTATTTCCCGCACGCGATTTTTTGCAAGCACAAGTGATAATTGCTGTTTTTACTGAAACTGCTTTTTTTTTTCTCCAAAATGCCAAGCGATAAAGCGGCTATTCATAAAAAATGTCGCGAAAACGATAATTACGAGACCCCGATTTCATAAAAAAATGAACATTTACGTATAAGTAATTAAAAACGGTTAAAGAAAGAAACTATGACGGTTAAGAAGCTTAATGAGTTAAGATAACGTGAACGTGATAAAAAACGAAGACAAAGAGAGTTAAAAAGGAGTCAGTCATTTTCAGAAACTCATGCATATGCTTCGATGGCGGTAGCAGGGCCCTTTTCTAAGACAAATAACTCTCCAACCCAATCTCCGTACAGATGTCCACAGACAGCATCAAAGGCTACCTTAAAAGCTGTACGAAGTCTACCACCTTCGCCTAAAAAGGACGTTATAAAAGGACTTTGTCATCGTTACAATATAAAACTTGCTGAAGACATGAGGCGTGATTTGGAATGTGTCGATGAAGACCTCGCATGGAAAAGGTGTC
>JALPQI010006152.1:0-53379 GCA_025490895.1 Thaumatotibia leucotreta
AAGGAAGTCGAAAATGTTTGCCGATTTGGCGCCCACCCTAATTTGATTTATTTATGTGTACCTAAATTATGCATAAGGAAATAAATAAAATTGGCTAGTTTGGAGCCCTCCCTGATATTGCGCCCGTGGAAAATGTACCAATCTAGCATTTTTTTAAATTATGCATAAAGATTTTCTTTATGTGTTGATTATGCACAAGGAAGTCGAAAATGTTTGCCGATTTGGCGCCCATCCTAATTTGATTTATTTATGTGTACCTAAATTATGCATAAGGAAATAAATAAAATTGGCTAGTTTGGAGCCCTCCCTGATATCGCGCCCGTGGAAAATTTACCAATCTAGCATTTTTTTCAATTACGCTTAAAGATTTTCTTTATGTGTTCATTATGCACAAGGAAATCAAAAACGTTGGTCGATTTGGCGTCCACCCTAATTTGATTTCTTTATGTGTAAATTATGCATAAGAAAATAAAAAATATTGGCTGGTTCGGAGCCCCCCCTGATATTGCGCCCGTGGAAAATGTACCAATCTAGCATTTTTTTCAATTACGCTTAAAGATTTTCTTTATGTGTTCATTATGCACAAGGAAATCAAAAACGTTGGTCGATTTGGCGTCCACCCTAATTTGATTTCTTTATGTGTAAATTATGCATAAGGAAATAAAAAAATTGGCTGGTTCGGAGCCCCCCCTGATATTGCGCCCGTGGAAAATGTACCAATCTAGCATTTTTTTTAATTACGCATGCACAAGGAAATCAAAAATGTTTGCCGATTTGGCGCCCACCCTAATTCGATTTCTTTATGTGTACCTAAATTATGCATAAGGAAATTTAAAAAATTGGCTAGTTTGGAGCCCTCTGATATTGCGCCCGTGGAAAATGTACCAATCTGGCATTTTTTTAAATTACGCATTAAAATTTTCTTTATGTGTTGATAATGCACAAGGAAATCAAAAATGTTGGCCGAATGGGCGCCCACCCTAATTTGGCGCTCGGGAAAAATGTTATCTTTCTAAAATTTATGCATACCTACAGATTTTGTTCATATGTAAATTAGGCACAATAAAATCAAAATATTTTGGCAATTTGGCGCTCCTCCTAATTTGACGCCCGGGGAAAATGTACCAGTCTAGCATGTTATGAATTTACATTTTTCTTATATATAAATTATGCAAAAGTATATCAAAAATTTTGGCCGATTTGGCGCCCCCTCTGATTTGGCGCCCGGGGCACGAGCCCCCCCTGCCCCCCCCTAGATACGCCACTGTGTCTCTGTCACTCCAACGAAGACGTCATTAGAGAGACAAAGACATACTCGAAATTCGAATTCGGATTTCGAAGTTCGCGGTAGTGCCGCTGAGTTCAACGCCTTCGTAAAAAGCTGAACGAATAGATATTCCGACCGGGATTTTGCCTAAGAAAAATGCGCCCAATTTTTATGGAAGTGATAAAGATAAATTATGGAACCTCGTAATGCAAATGTAGCTGCTGTATTATTAAGAAATACTTGTTTTATGAGCTCGGAGGAAGCTGAAGGATTAATGATAATCTGATGAAAAACATTCAAATCAAAACTTACCACTTTTATTAACGCTTCTACCAAGCATAACTAATTAACCTATCACGTGTCATATCCATACCTACTATGTCAGCAACGTAGGGGCTTTAAAATACATAATACCTGTACTAAAGGTTTATATTGACGCTCGATCATTTTATAACCCTTTGACACGAACTACAAATTCACCTAAAGGTGCATTCAAACCAAACGAGCATTCGCTGTTCTATCCCCCACTCTACGCAATCAACGAATCACGTTTTGTGTAGCGATTGAATTTCGTTGAGTAGGGGGTTAGAATAGCGAATGCTCGTTTGGTCTGCATGCACCTTAAACGTGTCATAGATACTGCTTTAGCAACTCCAAATGGTACCTATACTGAATATTCAGCAAATCCCCTGCTGCCAGATGAGGCTTACATATACTCGTTAGTTTGATATATACACTAGGGTGGATCGAATATATTTTTTTTCGATTTTCGAAATGGGCTAGTTCTAAATCGATTCTCCATAATAAAGTAAATGAAAAACATTATGGTCAATTCTTAATATTCGTACATCTTGTACTGCCCCAAGACCAATGAAAATATGAAAATTTTGAGAATTATAGACAGATCTAAGTCGGTGTTTAAGGCCATTAAAAGAAAATAAAAATATTCAAATCATCTATTTATTATTTAAAAAGATACCAATAATCTAGTAGTACACATTTCTTGCAATTAACATGACTTTTTATCTTAGAAAATACCTTGGAGAATTGTCAAAATTTCGCACGCTAACATTAGTTTGTAATCTCTCTTTGTGTTAAATACCGGCATTATTTTCCGCGATTTTAGCCTAGTCTTTATAACTATTATAAGACGCAGACTACAACGATACACCAAAATTATAGTTATCTTTGCCAAAATGTGGCCCACAGATTACAATATGGTTGATGTTTGACAGGCTTGGGGCAGTATTAAAACTAAGAAATTTAAAAAAATAAGTTTATTTCCTTTTAAAGTAATAAGCAGAGCATCTACTTTTCACTAGCCCATTACGTTTGAAATAAAAAAAAAAAACTCATACAACCGCGATCCACCCTAATATACACGTTTTTATTTATATTAGCCGAGATATTAGCGATAGCGTGTACGCCTTAGCACAAGAGTGACGCGACAGTAAAGACCGTATTGATAATTATAAGGACAACTTAAGTCCACTGCTATAATAACTTTTTACTTTTGAGTACGGCCTTTTTTCTCTTCGTCTGGCTGCTAAAGTAGCTAGTAGTATTATTTGTATTTAAAAACAATTGACATCCAATTTGTCAAAAACCCTGAAAATGAGAGGGCTTTCCGCTGAGCAAAGAAAAAGAATTGTGGACAAATATGTTCGCGAAAGCGGCATGCATGACCATAAGAAAATTGGCAAAACTTGAAAATGTTAGTCGTTCAGCTGTATGCAATGCTATTAAAAAATATGGTAGTGAGTTGTCATTCGATGATAAGGCTAAAACAGGCAGACGGGTTGGTACGTATAACTAAAAAATGTACTTAAAAATTGTGAAATGTTTCGAGATCAATCCCAGCCTGTCCACCAGGGACGTAGCAAAAAAACTTAAAACTTCTATTGGAATGATCCAAAGGGCTAAGAAATACTATAACTTAAAGACATATCGGAAACAAAAAAAGCCCAAACGTAGCCCAAAACAAGCTGCTTCAGTAAAACCAAGGCTTTGCAAACTGTATAATAGCGTGTTAACGAAGAAAAAATAGTGCATTATTCAAGACGACGAAACCTACGTAAAATTGGACTACAAGACACTGCCGGGCCCCCAATTTTACACTAAACTGAAAGGACAGGAACTCGAAGAATCCGTTACGTCGATCCATGTGGAAAAGTTTGGTTCCAAGGTCATGGTATGGCAAGCTATTTGCGAATGTGGGATGAAGTCAACGCCATTTATTACGACTTCAACTATGAACACGGATACTTACATCAAAGAATGTCTACAGAAACGTGTTTTACCCATGATTCGTAAGCATAAAGAAGGTATACTGTTTTGGCCCGACCTGGCATCCTGCCACTACGCTAAGAAAACCATAGAGTGGATGGAAGCAAACGGCGTTCAATTCGTGAAAAAAGATATGAATCCACCAAACTGCCCTGAAGTTCGTCCCATTGAGCAGTATTGGGCTATAATGAAGCAAAAGCTCAGGACAAAGTTCACAGCATCAAATTCAACTGACAGTTTCAAAAAAGATTGGGTAAGAGCTTCCAGAATGGTGTCAAAAACAGTTGTCCAAAACTTAATGGGAAGCGTTCTAAGACGCATAAGAAAAATAATTAAGGGAACGGTTAAATATTAGTTTGTTTATGTTTTTTATTAATTTTGTACGAAAGCTTTAAGATGCTGGTTTAGTTTATCAAAAAAATAAAACCCTTTACTAAGATGTTTCATATTTTCTTTGTCCCTATACTTCTCAATACAGTCTTTATCTCGCGGGCGAACATCTCGTCATTCTTCAATTCGGTCATGTGTATACTAAGTTTAGATAGTACCCACATCACAAGCCTTAATTGAGCTTACCGTGGGCCTAAGTTGATTTGTGTAAGATAGATATTTATTTATTTATATTAAGCACGCGTGATACTTATACCAGGATTGCCAGGAGACCAGCCAAGTATTGATTTTGACGTAAAAAGAAAACTATTGAAGACTGACGAAGATCGCAACGTCTTTAAAGGTCCATAGCGTTAAAATGGTTAAACACTGACAGATCGTTTGATAGATATGCAACTTTGTACATGCCGTTAAAAGAGCGTTGACATGTCTGACCCTGTCTCCTGTCTGCAAGACTTAGACTTAGGACTTGTCTTAGCCCCAGGGGCGTAACTAGAGTAAACGTCGCCCAGGGGAGACCAAAATTGCCCACCATCTATACCACAGATGTCATATATACCATAGATCAAGCAAACGTATCTACTTAGCGTGTCAAATGAACTCAGTGGAATCCACTGAGTTGTCCGTCTTTAATCGCAGCTTGCAGCTTTCGGGCGTCAAATTTTGTAAGTTGAAGTGAACAAAAACATTAATAATGCCTCCTTAAGTAATATTAATTGCAACAACACAAAAAAATATGAAGGGCCTGAGACATATTTAAAATCATAAGCAAGTAACAACTTCAGTACAAAATCTGACACGCTCGGCCGCCATACAAATGAATGAACTTGTTTCTTCTATCCAAATCTAATTCTGTGATCTATACCATTTTCAGTTGAAAGTAGAAAAAAGGTACACAAACCTGCAAACTTGAATTATTTCATAATCACACACTTTCAGAATACAATCTTGGTTTTATTACCAACTTAAAACCTTAAACCTGAAGTTCACATACATTTTTTGTTAAAATTATTGATAATTATTTATTGGTATTAACGTAAAAATAAATCTGCGAACGTGTTTCACTATATGTGTCAAAGACGTCACATACTATGGAAAGTCAGCCATATTTGTTTACCTTATTTTAGTTTCAACTGAAAAATTGTATAGGGCATTTAGGAATTCAGCGCCCTTGGGCTGTATCCCTAGTAGTAATCTCCTATTCAAAAGAGATTTCTTCTTAACTTACTCAAGCAAAAAGAAAACATTTTTTTGCCGATTTGGCGCCCGGGGCACGAGCCCACCCTTGTCCCCCCTTTAGTTACACCGCTACTTAGACCAGAATATTGGTACAACTAAAATTATGCTAAAATATGTTAGGTATAGGGTGAAGACACATATCAGTACGTGTACGCATTTTGTCTAATAAAATTGGCCGTTTAGTATGAAATCCCATACTAAACTGACATTTTCTATAGACAAAATGCGTACGCATGCTGATAAATGTGTCTTCGCCCATAGTCGACACACAATAACGCCCACAATAACTGTTCGAAGCGAATATGTAAATTATAATTATAAAAAATCACTTTCTTATAGTTATTGACGATGGGCAGCAGCATCATCATACTGGACGGATATAGGCTGATGTGTGGTGTGACATATTCCAAGAATTCAGGGGCACAAAGATCAAAATGAACCACGGAGACAACAATATCTTGGGACATCTTACACAAATCAACCTAGTCCCACGGTAAGCTCAATTAAGGCTTGTGATGTGGGTACCAGGCGACGATGTATATAATAGATAGATACATATAAATACTTAAATACATAGACAGGCATGACCAAGGAACAAAATATTTGTGATAAATAAATACACAATTACTATAACAAACAACATGTTATTAGTATCTGTACCTACCAACATTATTTTATTACCCAGATCGTACTTGACCTAGTTGACCCTCTGATATAAGTATAATAACAAAATTCCAGGAAGAATTGATGTTTAGTTGTTTACATTATTTTCCCTCGAGTAATCGTACCATGAGTTTGTAAGGAAGGTTTGCGTTAAGGTTTTCGCTCATTATTTATTTATTTATTTATAAAACACGTTAACATGACATTACAGCTTATAACTAATGCGTCATGATACTAGATAACAATATGAACATATTATAACATTTATAACTACACAATACATTACACTTACGATTTAACTGTAGAACATCTGTCATCCATCCCTTCACAGAATCTCAGACATTCACAGTACACAGCCGTCCATCGCCATGCAAATATATCACACTCCGGTACCGATGCCAAGAACGCATTAAGCTGTGTAAGGGCACAAGGGAGTGGAGAGTTTCTGCGCGACACGGTTCGCGCTGCCGGCACCGCTAAGAGGTCGCGTCGTCGGGGCCTGAGCGTCATCCTGGGGACGTCTGGGACAAACAGCCGCACAAGACGGCTTACCAACTCGGGACAGTCGGACTCACCGCGCAGAATTCGGCATGCAGTGACTACCAAACACAAGTTGCGTCTGACCTCCAAGGAGTTGTACCCAAGCATTCCCAATAGGTATTTTGTAGGGTACAGAAATGGATAGTACCCATACAATTTTTTATACAAAAACCTCAGAAAGGCTTTTTGGACCTTCTCCAGCAATAAGATATACGTCGATTCGTATGGGAGCCACACAATTGACGAAGCCTCCAGCTTGCTTCTAACCAAAGCGTTATATACTAACTTGATCGCTACCGGGTCATTAAAGTCTCGCATGTTGCGAATTACAAAGCCTAGTCTCCGATAGCAGTCTTTAGCTAGCGATAATATGTGATCGTGGAATGTGAGACGCGTATCGAAGGCCACACCAAGATCCTTAACGGAGAAGACACGATGTATAGGCTCAGATCCAAGCTCGTATTGCGCATGAATTGGAGCACGCGCACGGCTGAAAGTACAGACACAGCATTTGGCAGAGTTAAAAAGAAGTTTGTTATCCATACTCCATCGGAACACCAGGTTAATATCCCCTTGCAGTAACTCGCAGTCGGTTTCTTCCTCTACGCTGTGAACTAACTTCAAGTCGTCAGCATAAAGAAGACATTGAGATGACCTGAGAACCGACTGGAGATCATTAATCATTATTCCGAATAGGAAAGGTCCTAATATGGAGCCCTGACTCACCCCAGATCGTGTATGGTATGGGGCTGAGACAAAGCATCCATGCCGAACATATTGCTGGCGATCGCGCAGATAACTTGCAAAGAATGACAGTAACCTAGGACAGAAGCCAATCTGATACATTTTTTTAAGCAATACATCATTATCTACGCGATCGAAAGCTTTTCTAAAATCTAGATAAAGGACATCAACCTGGGTGCCTCTATCAAGATGTTCAGAAACAATATCGACCAAAGTTAAAAGGTTTGTGTTTACGGAGCGATTAGGCCTAAAGCCATGTTGAGCATCACGTAAAAATGGTCTAACTTGGGTTGACAGGGTTCGATGGAGTATGGATTCAAACAACTTAGCCAATGTAGGAAGAACGGCTATTGGTCTGTAATTTTCTACCGCAGAGGTGTCGCCCCCTTTCGGGATTGGCCTTACCTTTGATACTTTCCAGCGACGAGGAGAGACTTTAGTTTATATTATAACAACCCAGCGGAGATTCGACTCTATGCCAAATATTTAAGCCCTATGTCTAAGGCACTGGTCTTACCGCGAGCTACTAAGCTATGAACTATGGGCTATAAACACGAACAGAAGATACGCACTCCCGTGTAAAAAAAAGAGACACTGCGATACTCGCCCAGCTATCAGATATCACCTATCACCGCCGCGCGAGTATCGCTGTGTCTCTTTTATTTACACGGTAGTGCGTATCTTTACTATCTTTTGTTCGTGTTTATAGCCGATAGTTCATAGCTTAATAGCTTGCGGTGAGACCAGTGCCTATGTACTAGGTTTAATTAAAAAAAAAATTATTAGGTAATAGTTATTGGTGGTATTATACCTGCGAGAATGAAATTGAAACACGAGCAAACGTAATAATTCCATAGTTGAACCTAAATATAGTTGGTTGTAAAATAGAATCTTGAGCGTAATGAGTATTTTAACGTACGAGGAGTAAAATACATTCGCGTAAATGTCAAATTACATGGCACACCGCTTGCGTGGTGTGCACGTGTTGCGCACGCATTTGGTGTGGCCGGCCTTTAACATAAACGTTACTTGCTAACTCGTGGACACAGTTTTATTTTCTCGAGACAATCATTTATCAGAAAACATTGCTTTTGTGTGCATCTGGTTGTGATTACGTATTTATAATATGAAAGGATTGCTCAGCGCTGCACTACGCGTATAGTCGCGTTGCAGATATCTAAAGGTGCATTCAAACCAAAAGAGCATTCGCTATTATAACCACCACAAATTCGATCGTTACACAAAACGTGATTGGTTGATTTCGTAGAACGGGGGATAGAACAGCGAATGCTCTTTTGGTTTGAACGCACCTTAATTTGAATGGATTGTTAGAACATCACGTGTATTAGGAGTTATCTGGTGGATATTTCGGTACGTATGAATACCTGTAGTCTGAGACCTAGGCTTTCCGAAACATTTCGCGCGTAGTCACCAAATACACTTGTTTAATTATATTTATAGGTCGATTTATATAATATTGTCCCATGATATTTATTTATTTATCATGATAGTTTATTCTCTAGTAGTCTATTAAATTGCGACGAAAAATTCTTGATTTAAATTGGGTTTGATGACCATTTCATACATGATCGGCTGTGACACAGATATGGTTAATTAACTGGAAGGGTCATATGTAGAACAGTGGTGATGTGATAAATTCACAGACGGATAAACCTATAGATGTCGTTTCAGGTCACCCCCGCTGCTACTGACACACTTCACATCATCATCAGCCTATCTCAGTCCACTGCTGGACGTAGGCCTCTCCTATTAACTATGCGTATAGACGCATTAGGAGGTAAATGCCCATAATAGCCACGCTGGGCAAACTTAGCGATCGCAGTAATGTTTCCATTCCACTATGGTGACGCTGCATCGCCCACCATCAATCTTCTTTCAAAGAATGGTCTGTGACACTTCAATCCCTCAATCGGGACATCCACGGGAAGAGTCGGGGTGGTGACAAATGTATTCTTACTGCCGACACCACACGGCTGACAGAATGTATATCAAAAACACTAGTGATTCGTTCCGTGATAAGTGTCGTTCTCTGATGAGGAAAAACCCTGTAGGTAGTGAAGACGCATATATCAGCATGTGTACGCATTCTGTCTAAATAAATTGCGTACGCATACGGAAAGCTGGACGCGATCACATACTAATCTGACATTTTCTATAGACAAAATGCGTACGCATGCTGATAAATGTGTCTTCACCCTAAATTATACGTATACTAGCGACCCGCCCCGGCTGCGCACGGGTACTATACCTACATAAAAACCTTCCTCTGGAATTACTCTACCTATTAAGAAAAATCTCATCAAAATCTGTTTCGTAGTTTTAAAGATTTAAGCGTACAAAGGGACATAGGGACAGAAAAAGTGACTTTATATTGTACTATGTATTGATAAGCTGGTATAAAGTTATTATATACGTAGGTTTTAGTTTATATTAATGTTGCATACTTTTCAATGCGGTCCTTACATTACAAGTAAAATAGGCGGACTACTAATGAATGTTATCTGGAGATAAGGCAAGGAAACGTCCGCTTGCCCTTATTAAATCTCGATCGAATCAACGGCCTAGGCCGGGAAGCGATTGTCAATTATGAAAGGAATTTCCGCACTGACTCACGCGTTATGAAACGGTTCGGACAAGAATTCGAAATTAGAAAAATTCTCTCATGGCTGTGACGTAATATGTTAAGGCGACTGGTAATTATGATTATGACCTTTGCGATATACTAAAAATGTAATGTCATGTTTGTTATCGCAGTAGTATAATTATATACTACCTAACGAAATGAAGTCACTAAATTACATAGAATTTGAAAATCAATTATTCAAATGGTGTTTAAATAAATCGTACTATGACATTAATGAACATTTTCAAAATAATAATACTATATGATATGCGCACTATACTTACCATTCTTGACATCAATTTTTTTACAAACTTTTAATTAATATTCCATCAAATTTTCCTGTTTTATTCCTGTTCTGTTTTTATTTTCTGTTCTCTGATTTCTTATAGCATGGCATTTCCTTTTATTTATTGATTTATTTATTATAATTTTATTGTTTCTTTAATTTTGATTTAACTTTACTGCTAGAAATTAGAAATTAAAATTCAATGACATGCCATTAGAATCATAAGTTATATTGTACGCCATATAATGGTTGTTTGTGACGATCTGTACCTACTGAATGACTGATGATAATTATTACTCACATTCAAACAATAAACTTTTGTATTTGTATTGAATATCCGTCAAATGTGTTTATCAGTTCAATGTCACGTAAACTCCATTCACCGATCATGACAGGGCTTCGTCACAAAACTACCAGAAATACCCAGTCGCCTTAACACCCATGAAACAGACGGAAACCACCATTTCAAGATTATTTTGGCTTTACGATGACAATAAATAAACCGATGATGAATCATAAAAGATTCAACGCCAGATGGGTCTTTTTAACCCACGGTTTAGACTTTTCGAACTAAGAACAAAACGGTCTTAAAAATTCCGAGCGCTTTCGGTAGATACGTCATTTCGTTACTGGAAGAGCGTAGCTTTACACTCGTAGTATTTTTATTGAAAGCAGAACGACTTATAATTTCTGAACGCATATGGCATTTACGCCCTTTCAATGTTGGCTAATTTCGCGAGACGCAGAATCGATTGTCAACCGCCACAGATCATCTAATGGTTAGATAACCTACTGAGAGCATGGAATTACACATGTCCTCATTTTACCATCGGACTACCAGACAATCGGCTCTCCGGCATCGCTTCATAGTAGATATTCCAAAAATATGCACGAAGGGTTGTCTATTGTTTGCCCGACAGTTATTTAACATAATATTCATATGCCCGAATCTAACTTGCTCTAATTTCATTTGCCCGAATGATTTGTTTACCATAAAAATTGTATGACATACTGCTTGTTTACCCGAATATTACCTTTCATAATCATACAATGCCATCCTATTTCTTTTCCATATTATTAAGTGCAATAATATGGTTTAATAGAATATTCAAATTCCAGAAGCAATTATTGCCATATTAATTGTTGGCCATGTTATTAAGTGCAATAATATTATTTAATGGAATATTCAAACGCCATCAGTAATTATCAGTTTTTTCAAATAAGTACTAGCTATATCCAGGTTAGGGTGGGGGAACTACAATATGTTCTTTTTTAATGCGGGGGGCTTCGCCCCCCGAGCCCCCTTGTGGGGGGCTTCGCCCCCCCGTCCCCCCTTTTTTAGTTTTACAAAAATGAGGATGCGTAAACAATGAATTAAAAATACTTAAGTATTTTTTAGTCAACGCTTTTAACTCCGCCCTACCCTAGAAACCTAACCAATCCAAGTTGGTTTTGCCCTAGTTTATTACTTGAACATATTTTTAAACCATTAACCTAGCACTGTGTATGCACAAAATTAAGTAGGCTAAACGAGTAGGATGCCATTTAACATTATGACAAATATTCTCGGCCAAAAAATTTAGGACGACGTTATGCGACACCACTGGCACCCTGAATACTAACCTAACCTACTTTTTAATACCAGTTTCACTTTGTGGAGGGTCATTTGGATGACAAGTTATGTTATGGCATGTAATATTTACGGATTCCGATGATTCTGACAAAAAACATTATGGAAATTGTCTTTTCTGGTAGCTAATTTGGATGACAAACGATGTTGTGGCATGTGATAATTACGGATTTCGATGATTCTGACAAATGACATTATGAAAATTGACTTTATGGGAAACAAAGTTTCTGGCAAATGATTAATATAGTAAACAATAAGTATGGCATAAGCTGTTATGAGAAACAATATTATGTGTGTTGAATAGGATGGCAAATAAAATTATGGCAAATGAAATTCTGGCAAATGGGGGTATCCCTGCACGAAGCTTTTCGCTCCGACTTTCCTTATGCGAAGTGCCAAAGAGTGGAATGCCTTGCCGAATCAGTGTTTCCGCATGTGTACAATCTGAATATCTTCAAGACAAGAGTGAATAGGTATCTCATAGGTAAACGTTCTCCACCGTAGACTGCATCATCACTTACCAGCAGGTATGATCGTGGTCAAACGTCGGTATTATGTGAATAAAAAAACAGTGTAGTGTATAGGCCCGGCCAGCGGCGAGCGAATCCATGAGTTGGAGCTGGATGCTGATATCGGTACTCCCTTTCGGACTTATGGTTTTCCGCTAAGCCGGTCGCCCTAGACCAATGTTGTCGTGGCCAGGCCATATGTAGTGGTCATGTGCGCTTACTATATTACTGGCTTTCCTAAACCTAATTGCAAAGACATAATAGTCCACCTAAGGCACTCGCCCCAGCAAAGGCGAGTAAGCGTTGAGCTGTCAACTACTTTCTCGCCCAAGAAACGAACAAAAATAGATCCCGTGTCAGTAAAAGTGACAGATGTATTTATAGTTGGTCGCTGTGTGAATTTTCTAAGAAAATTCACTCGCACGCGAAGAAAAATCTCGTTGATAGCTACTCGCTGCTCGTTTATCGTCGTTGGTGGAACAAGTGACATGGCACCTCGCTCGAGTCATTAATAGGTGTAATTTGTATGGAAACACATCCTCGCACATCTCTGGTGGAAACGCAGCGCATCATAATGCGGTGTCTAATGTTAATCTATGTCAACCGCATATACGACTTACGTCGTTTAATACATCTCATGCTTAATGTTTCTGGAATAAGGTCGTTTTTACAGTAACAGTAGAGTTGAGAGGTTTTGAAAGTAAGAGCATCCTGGTTGGTAGATTAATTTGCAAGTATCATTTATCATTTTGGAGTAATTAGTGTGAGAATTTTACTCCGAACACTTGAACTGTAGTAGGTATGTAATGTTATCCTACTCTACCTAGTATTAACTACACTCGTATTAACTACAGTCAATGAATACGGGTCAGGTGGTTTTTTTCATAGAAAATACTGGAAACTGGCTGATTACAAATTTTTTAAATAAATATTAAATTTATAATACAAGTGGAACCGTTTTTAACGATTGTATTGGAATTTCCCTGAAGTTTTCACCCGATCCGAAAAACACGGAACTTTATCGTCAGATGACTCCGTAGATATAAAAATAGCAACTCATGATTAAAAAACTCGTATTAAGTACCATACATTTTAGATGGTTTTCTTAAACGGTCTACATTTTTGTCTAAATGTACCAACCGACCTAACGACAATTTTAAAGTTTTTTTGTATTTATTTACAAAAGGGAAATTCCAATTCCAATACAATCTGATTTAAAAATAGATTTTACCTACACTATAAATATTTGAAATCTCCATGTTTGCATTACTTTCTGTAAAAAAAAAAACACCTGACCCGTAGGTATTCATTGACCGAGTGTGTAGATGTTGAAGTTGTGTCCCCTCTTTGTATCAGGCATTTTCCATAGAAAATAAAAATATAATGCAATTAATCTGTTGAAGTTAGCTTTATTCATAACTATTCCTATTTTAATAGCTTAGATAGATAGCTTCAGTAGTTTTCGAGATATTTAACAATCAATGTGACGGACAGACGGACCGACAGACGCACCATAAACCTTTCGTACTTTTTGGTACGGAACCCTAAAAGGATGCTGTTACTGAGGTCGATTTCCATTTTATTGTTACTATAGTGAAGTAATACACTACAGTCATACAGTGTATAATTACTAGGTATTATGTCACAAAGCTGTTGTGGCAGGTATGGTTTCAACATAGGTCATACTAATTAATTTGTATCTATCTAGGTAGTTATACATGTACATTCGGATGCGATTAATTAACATTACGTGACAACTTTTTTTAACTAACAGCAAATACATATTATGTTGTCTAGATTGCCTAACCCAAGTCATAGTTGTATTACATTTACATATGTATACATGTAATACTACATGTGGAAATAACTCAATAGCTCTATTAACACTTAAAATAAATGGATCTAAAACAGCCATTTCAACAGCTGTTTAAACAATGATTTTGTACATCTGCGTTGAATATTATATTGACCATAGCATTTTTTGTTTCAGACAATAGTTCCCGTTAGAAACAGAATGGGAACCGAAACCATATCCGTGAGTAAACCTTAACAAAAAACTTTTAATATGGAGTACTCTACATAACATTCGTGCAATTTCTGCTTCACAACGCCATCTACTGAATTTCGGGCTAATCAACAAGGAAGCTTAGACTCCTGGTGAGCGTGTTTAGAGCTCATGATCCTTGCCTGTAGCGGTTGTAGCTACTCTATGTAAAGTCTGGAATGTCTACTAGGTGGCGCTTTTGAAAGCTCTCTTGTTTGTCAGTTTAAAATGTTAGATGGCGTTGTTCAACTCCTTACGCTTGAGTCGGGCCATGAGATGAGTGAGTGAACGAGTGCTTGTAATTTCGACGACCACCCGCGAGATGTCGCTAGGATCCGTATTTTTAGAGTGTTTGCTTTAATAATTGAGTTGTTAAAGGATTTCTCGTTCACCGACACGCTGGAATGTTTTCAAACATTAATGGAACACGCGTACCATTAAGATATCGAAATACGATATTGGAATTTTTCAATATGCGAAAACGTTTTGGATTAAATTCCCATCGCGGACTCTAGTCTAATACCGCTAATGCATTTTTGCATAAATATACAGAGTACCAACGCTTACAAAAACACGAGTTTAAAGCAAGGCTTAATTTTATGGTCTATACGTTACATTTTGCGAACAATTTCCCGTCCAGGCGTTACGTTACGTAAGTGCTGAATTAAAATATTTTGGCACGGGATTTTAAAATATGCTAAAAGATTGCCCATGGCTCGGCCTACTGGCATCGTGTCCATTGTCCCCCGGCAATAACCGGGTAATTTATAGAAACCGTTCCGTTCATATTGGCCGGTATCTGTTCATTAATTAACTGTATCCGTTGAATATGAGGGAATTCTGGTCGGTGAAATTGCGGTTATATGAAAGGTCTTCGCGCTGACTATCCGATTTCATTAATAGTTATACATACAGGATTCATTAAATGTTATATTATATTTAAATATGATTTCGATGCAAATACCGTTGCTTTGTCTAAATCAAGTATTAAACGCGTAAGCCTCCAATATATATTCTTCGTCTTATTTTAAAGTACAAATAAAAATTTGAGGCATAATAATTGAGGAAATATTTTTTTTAGTACAGATAGTGTACTTTTTACGCTCTAGTACGAGAAGGGGCTAATTTTACGTCAAGTCCAAAACTTTGGAGGGCCATCTGTACTAAAAAACGTCGTACGAGACACGTGCAAAAACGAAATTCGTTCTCCCTATCGGTCGTGATTTAAAACATCGCCACTCGTTTCGAATTTCATATTTTCGCACTTGTGTCGTAATGTACTATTTTATGTTAGGCGCTTTCTTACCTACATGCTTGTATGGAAACTCATTACCATGGGATTCGCGTCACCACGCTGTGCGTTACAGCAATTTTTTCTTAGGTACCGGAAAAATAAGGTACCAAAATATTTGCAAATTTTAATTGCGATATAACGACGGCTACAATGTACAGGGCTCTAAGTTCAAAACAAACCTTCAGCACTTTGCACTTTATACTTTGTTGTCATCGATAAATACTCACTGAACTTTATTTATTATCTTCTGCCGACGCCCGTACTCTGCCGTGGTAGCGATACCGCAGGCAAGTCCACGTTTTTCAAGCGTTCCGCTAGCCAAAACCGTGAATTTCTGATTTAATTAGCTCCACCATAGACCATAGTAGGTACCGAGTAAAGCTACGCCGTAAATCTACGCTACGCTCCGCCTCGCCTGTTCCGGATATTCAGAGTTACGAATGGCTTTATTAAGACTGAGTATTACAATTTCCGAGCAACTATTGCAACGTTTAGAATTGCTAATGCGACCAAGGAGCCAGTGAAAAGATGCGATTGCGCGGCAACTGTTTTATGAGCGGCGAAATTGCTGCCAACTGTGACCCGAACTGTTGCTGTATCATTTCATGCTGTTACACGCTTGGAGTTTGTAACTTATTGCGGCTAAATATACTGAGATAGATAACTTTACACCTTGACTATCTATATAAATTATACAGAGCGTCGCAAAACTATGGGACTTGAAAGAAAAGTTATTTTCCTCAAGGACGACTTTATGTTATTTTTAAAAGTTAATAAATCTACATTCAAATATTGAACAAAAATATACTTGATTCGTTTGGGAACCGAACCGATTAAATCTGAAAAAATAGTCACCGCTATTTTATGATGCCAATCGAAAGATTAACTAAAAAATAATAAGTCTTCTTAAGTGACATAGTATTTTTAAAGAAAGGAACAACGACAAATGTCTTTTCAAATTGCAACAAAATTCGTTATTTAGACAAAACAAGATTTATTTAGAAAATCTGTGAGTAATACTAATTTTTAAAAATAACATAGTCTTCTTTGAGCACAATACCCTATACCTACAATACAAAAATATTTAAGGTAAATTCCCTTCATATTCTATAGTTCTGGGACACCCTCTATGAAATCCTGTAGGGTGCATATTGCTTAAATAATAAGCAAATGTTTTGTAATTGTCGTATAACGACGGAATTAGCTTTGAAGATTGAGAAAGGGTTATTGAAAGTATCGAAATAAATCGCAAGCAACTAGCTTCTATCTCTATCGCAACTAGCTTACTATCTCGATAAGGTTAAATTTAGCATGAATTGAACGTTAATCAGTTTGCAAAAGTCGCAAAAATGTTATAGACCAAAGTAAAGCTCTTATACTTAATACACTTAGTCAGTTAAATTTCATTCTCTCATCTCATCGACTATTTCAACAGCAAATATCTGTAATTCTCCTATACTCCCTTAAACCAAACTTTTTGTTCTAAAAGCAGACCTAGCCAAGATACCATTTTGCAATCGTTTACGATAAGCGATAAGTCACGTGACCATAACAATGTATGGAAATGGTCATGTGAATTTTCGTTCGAGTCTGTCATTCTCATAATATATTTATTACTTATCGCACCTGGAGGGTTGTACCTTGAGGGTTATCTTGGTTGTGTTGCTCTATATTATAATCAGAGTTCGGACAAATGTTCGTAATAGTATGGACATGACTACAAAATTGATTAAATGAATAATTAAACGAAGAATTTCTTAAAATTAGATTTCGAAGCTTTAAGGAGACTATTTAGAAGGGTTTTCATAGTTACCAGTGTCAAATAAGTAATTACCTGAAAATAATGAAATGACTAATTTTTCTGTCATATCCTTTTGTCCGATCTCTGATTATAATATGCATATTATTGAAGTCAAGCTAAATTTACTTATCCTTAATTTATTTTATGTACTCCAGCAAATGAGTTCAACTAACTTAATTTACGATTCCTATCTTGATTAGCTTATCACAATGCTGTATTCCGGGGCCTAGAAAGATAACTCGGAAAAGGGCGTCTTCCCACAAATTACTATGATTTAATATTGCTTAGTTATCTGCGGGCTGGTAATTTGTTACAGCTCTCCGGCGGCATTGTAACACGGTCTTTTGTTCCAGCGATACGATCAAGAGTTATGATGATTAGGATTCTTCGCCAACTGACGCGGAATCGCTAATTCTTTTGAGTACCCCTTTAGCCTTTTCTTTAGGGGTTTGTGACTAAATTCTCTAGGAATTGATCAGGTATTTTGTTTTGGCTGTTCAAAGTAACATCTTATGATCTTAATTTGATTACTTTAACCCGCCTATAGTTATGTTTATCGATGTATTATGGATGCCTGCAAGTTCAGAAGTGTCAGATGCGAATTGGCCACTGTCTTTGTATAGACCACTATTACATTCCTACAAGGGAACTTTAGCCTTTTTAGGGTTTGTGTGACTAAATTCTTTGGGTATGAATTTGGGATTTTGTCTTGGCTGTTAAAAGTAGCTTTATTTTAATTTGATTGCTTAATTTTGCTAATTATGGAATATGGCTAGCATACCATATTCCATAGCATATCGGTGCTTGCAAGTTTAGAAGTGTTAGATGCAAATTGCTTATTCTTTTTAACTGACTTCAAAAAGAGATTCTCGACTGTTTATTATTTGTATGTATTTTGCTCGATATCTCCGAGAATCGTGAACCGATTTTAACCGAGATGGTCCCGTTGTCACCAAGTCGGGGTCTGGTGATGGGATCTTGCAGAAATTGGTTTAAGTTGGTTTTTTAGATTATAAATATTCGTTTTTTTATTTGGTGTTTATTAAAAAAAAATCGTTACATTCCGTGGGTCCGTAGCGTATCATCGACCCAGTGCTTTTTTGAGCGCTTGTGACCTTACACACTAGCCGTAAACGGATACTAGTTATCTTAGGTTCTAGTGCTGTTTGGCTGCTTGTATGATGGAGATATTTCCACAGTTGAGCAGTACTCCAAATTTTGACGAGATAATCAGATGTCTTAGCTGTGCCTTACTAAAGTTCGGGAAATATTATTTGACCGATTCGTTAACACTTACTAGACAATCAGCAGTCTAGCGCTTTTCTATTGTTAATGATGCAAAACAAAAGGTCGTACGTAAGATAAGAGTCGGTCAAATAATGTTTCCCGAACTATACCTACTCAAAGATAAATGACATCGGCAGTGCAAGGTGTTTATTAGTATTCTCGAAGTAACTTTTCCCAAACGGGTAGAATTCATCTAAGCTTCCCCTAAACTTAAGATTGCCGAGTTCACCTCGTTACTACGTCTTTCCCTCACCTATGTCCATCAAAACTGTTTTCCGTACTCCGTTAAACTATTCCATTAATTCACATGCTTTGAGGCGATCTACATTCTACATTAATAAACGTCACCTGCCCTCGTAAACTCAATGGAGTTAATACATCAACCATGTCACGCACGCCATTTCATTTCATATAGTGCTCTTAAATGAATCGATTTATGTGTGGCTTTTTCAATTAGTGAAAACATTCGGTTTTCATTGTGTTTATTGTGTAATTGCTGTTATCTATCCATCTTGGGGTAATGGAGGGCATCAAGGAAATTAATCGCTGGCCATATCCATTCCAACTAGTGTTCTTTGGGTGAAATCGTTTTATGTAGGTATGTATACCTACTCGGGAGCATACCGGTATGCCGTGATGCCAGTAAGTATACATTTGTAACCAACCTAACTCTTCCTGCGGATGTCGACTAAGGCATTTAAGTGTCACTGACCATTCTTTCATAAAAGATTGATGACGGACAGCAGCGTCAACATAGTGAACACATTACTGCGATCGCCAATCCGCGTGCCCAGCGTAGCGACTATGGGCATTTACCCCCTAATGCGTCTTGACGTGTATAAGTGAAGGGGAGGCATATACGTATGTCCAGCAGTGGACTGAGATAGGCTGATGATGTGACTTGGAAGTGGTAACTCCCGGTAGATATTAGAAAGTTGTGAAAAATGCTTATTTCGAGGCTGCCTCGAACCCTTAAGACTGGAGGATTTATGAATCAAAGTAATGCGTACGGACGCAAAATGGTTTCTTCGGAACACTTTGATATTGAGAATATAGATCATTATCGGATTCCTGTAAATGTAATAGACATTTAAAACAAACTGTAGTCTTTGCTACGGTATGTTTTAGTTTGTCAATCCGCAGTTAGTTAGTGACCCTGCCTACGAACTACGAAGCTGGAGGTTCCGGGTTCGAATCCCGACGAGGCCATTATTTGTGTATTTATTTATAACAAATACTTGTTCTTTGGTCGTGGTTGTCTATGTATTTAAGTATCTACACGTATCTATTGATTATATTATATATTGTCGGTTAGTAACCGCTACACAAGTTTAATTAAACCGTAGTACTAAATCGATTTCTGTAAAAGTGTCCTATAGTATTTAATTATTATTTTTATTTATTATTCTCTACTTCCGTTCCCATTATGAATCCATTAATTTCCTAAACTGTCCTAAAACTATTATATTAAACTACAAAATTAAACAACTTCAAATATCGTTAATGCAATTGTGCAAACCACCTTATATGAATACGGCACATGGCGCTTGCTACTATCACTTTGTCAGATCCCAACTACCCATACTGCAACCACGGAACACAATTAGTTCATATATGTATCTCATTAACGGACAATAAAATGTGTTGATATTGTATTCGGAGCTCTGTAGCGAACGGCGTCATAAATATATGGACGGTTATGGTATGGCAGTTAGCAAGGATTGCAGACACGGGGATCGCTCTTAGTAGACTCCGTATGTAGGGTATTCAATCCCGGGATTCAAATGTATGCAATCAAGGGGCGGTATGGTTGATCTCCAGTGGAGAGCGTAGAATCCGTTTCCTGTTTTACAGACCACATAAAATCGGTAGACGGTAGTACGTAGTTAAACGATCCTTTGACCCAACCTCTGAAATAAATCACTAAAATTAATTCATTTTGACGTCAGATTTTTAAATTCAATTGACAGTTTTTGTGGAGATCTAGATAATCAAAGGGACGTTTAATAGCCTAATAATTGTTCTGTAGTGATCTTAGGGTGATACAGGTGTGTACTCTTCTAATGGCTACTATCGGAAAACACGGCGTTCTCATCCAACCAATGAATTATAATTTCAAAATAATAATAAAAATTAATAAATAATAATTAAAATAATAACTAACTATAATTTATTATAGTTTCTCAGCCTCCGTAGCCTTTTTTGGTAGTAACCCTGCCTACGAAGCTGGAGGTTCCGGGTTCGAATCCTGGCGAGGGCATTATTTGTGTATTTATTTATCACAAATATTTGTTCCTTGACTGTTTGGCTGTATATGTATTTAAGTAAATATCTATATGTATCTATCTATTATATATATCGTCGCCTGGTACCCACGTCACAAGTCTTAATTGAGCTTACCGTGGGACTAGGTCGATTTGTGTAAGATGTCCAAAGATATTTATTTATTTTATTTATTCAAAAGGTTCTTGGAATCTTAAAGCTCTGCCTGCCCTCGATCAATATCCTTAGACACTGCATGCCCCATTAATGGGGCACAGAGTGCTTCAAGTCATTCACACCCTCGGTACAGGAGAGTTTCTCTCTCTTTTTAGCGATCTTCGAGCGACACATAGAATGAATCTACAAACGATACCTCAGAACCTCCTGGAGTATGTGTGGCTGCTCCCGCATTGCCGCTACTGCAGCTGTGGCCGGGTCGCATCCCACGACGGTCGTGGCACTGTCATTTTGGGACGGTAGAGAGAGGCTGAAGCGACACATACATGCCGAATCTAATGTGCAATATCCCCAGAAAGTGCAGCGGCATGCGGCATGTGGCATGCGCCGTGCGTGCTACACCCCATTAATTAGGCGAAGAGTGCTTCCGCGCATTTATCACTGCTGGCAACGCCTCGGCTTGAATTTTAACCGCTATCCGTTGGAGATAAGATAAAGGGGTGACTGTTGATTTCCCGTGTAATCCTTAAAGTATGGCTAAGCTATTTTGTCAGAGCCAAATTGATATTTTCTGCGAAGTTTTCTTTTTATGAACAAGTTATAAAATGAGGCACTATAGAATGAGGCAAAATGCAAAGGCGAAGTTTTATTGTAATTCACATTCCCCTTAACATATTTAATACAATATTTTTTGCAATGACGGAAATAGCAAATATTCATGTTTTGAAGTAGAAAAAAAGGAATGCAGTTTTTACCGCAGGGATCGGAATGTTTGATGGAATGTGAATATGATTAAAATATGGGGCAAAATAAAATGCAAATTTTATGCAGATATACGCAGAGTTACATAGTTATAACTGTTATTTGTTGTGATAAGTTAACTGCTTTTGTTTGTCAGCCTCCGTAGCCTAGTTGGTAGTGACACTGCCTACGAAGCTGAAGGTTCCGGGTTCGAATCCCGGCAAGGGCATTATTTGTGTATTTATTTATCACAAATATTTGTTCCTTGGTCATGGCTGTCTATGTATTTAAGTATCTATTATACATATATGTCGTCGCCTGGTACCCACATCACAAGCCTTAATTCAGCTTACCGTGGGTCTAGGTCGATTTGTGTAAAGATGTCCAAAAAAATATTTATATTTATTTTATTTATATTTGAATAGTGATAAGTTACCGAGTATAGGTACATTATAAATCAGTTTTAGGGAAAAATCCTCGACAATCTTGAAACCAATACCAACAAATCATCTAAGAAACCGGTTAACCAAGCAATTAAGAAACAAATCGACTCCGCCCGGAGACAACCAACGCCATGCTAATTCCGACCCAAGTTAATGTCTGGTCGTTTATCAGAATCGGCATCTTAGTATTTATCCGAGACTAATCCATACCCTTACCACTATTGCACGTTATTGCTGCGCCACTAAAAGAGGGGAAGAGTTGGTGACAAATGTGTTCTTACTGCCGTCACCATGCGGCGAATGGTGCTGTGCTCCAAATTATTTACCTAACTGGCAAGCCTAAAAAAAATCCCGACTTTTAAGTCTCACCGCCATTCTAAGTAGGTACAAAAAAATACAAAAAGGTGGTGTTAAGAGTGGTCGTTTTTGAGACCCTATAAAGAGTTAAACCTCTTCTATAGTCGCTGATTTCTAAGAATGAACATTTTACCTACCTGTCTTTGTCGAACTAATATAAGCGTTAGCGATTGGCATTTATTAAAGACTTATTGGCAGTTATTACCCCCCCTTATTCATAAATTTTCTTCTAACTTAGCAAGGCGATAAAGTATTATTTGTCCCTCTCGGTCTTATCTATAAACGATATCGGTGTGCTAAGTCAGAGATGTTTATGAATAAGGCTGCGTTTCCACCAGAGATGTGCGAGGATGTGTTTCCATACAAATGACACCTCGGTCGAGTCATTAATAGGTGTCATTTGTATGGAAACACATCCTCGCACATCTCTGGTGGAAACGCTGCCTAAGGTACTGGTCTCATCGCCAGCTACTAAGCTATGAACTATCGGCTATAAACACGAACAAAAGATACGCACTCTCGTGTTAATAAAGAGACACGGCGATACTCGCCCAGCTATCAGCTATCACCGCCGGGCGAGTATCGCCGTGTCTCTTTTATTTACACGGGAGTGTGTATCTTTTGTTCGTGTTTATAGCCGATAGTTCATAGCTTAGTAGCTCGCGGTGAGATCAGTGCCTAAGGGGGCTAGTTGATAAACAGGACGCCAAAGCCAATATTTTTTTGTAATTTACCTAATGCTTGATTAAATCACGATCACACGATAAGAAGACATTGATCAAGTGATGATGATGACAATACCTCATGGTAAAGGCCCTGTACGTCGACGCAGGTGCGGGTTCGGAGCCGGTTTGCGCCACTTTATAAATGAAGGCTTGGCCGAGGTTCGGAACTTTGGCGGGTACAAGCCTTTGACTGATCGGGATTAGCTTGTATCTTAATCGGCGGGACTGTCCGTTGTATGGACGTTGGGCGCTGTTGGCTTTTGTTTGGAAGCAAAATCATTACCATAAAAGGGTCATACAGACTTTTGTATGAGTTGTGGACATATGAAAGTTAAGGGCTCTGGATGCTTAGCCAAGTTGCCAATCGCTAGCGCTTGGTAGCGTATCGTAGTTTTCCCTCCCTGTCACTCTTTCATATTAGTGCGACAAAGACAGCTAGCTGCCTTTCGTTTACAATTGACGATTAAGCGGTAGCGATTGGCAACTTGGCTAAGCACCCTGGAACCCAAATTTTCTTCTTGGACGAACACAAGCCGATAGGTGGCTTCTCGTTCTTAAGAATTTAACTACGTGGTCAAAACCTAATTTGTATGTTCCAGAACCGTTAACTTTCGCAATGTCCACAGGAAACAAGCCCGTTTTGGCGAACGCTGTATGACCCAAATCTACCCAACTGTAGCTCGAAGGCACACGATAAGAATATGCCGTGTGGTGACGGCAGTAAGAATACATTTGTCACCACCCCAAGTCCTCCTGCGGGTGTCGTAACAGTCGACTAAGGGAATGAAGTGTCACTGACCATCCTACAAGATTGATGATGGGCAACAGCGTCATTATAGTGGACACATTACTGCGATCGCCAATCCGCTTGCCCAGCGTGGCGATTATGGGCATTTAACTCCTAATGCGTCTAAACGCACAGTTAATAGGAGAGGCCTACGTCCAGCTGTAGACTAACATAGGCTGATGATGTGTGTAGCTCGAAGACTGCCAGCCATAGTCCAGAACTGAATCGAGTATCGTTCATTAGGTCATTAGGTGAAATTAACAAGTCAGTGCTGCACTGTGTAAGGAACGGAGCGTACTGCGTAACTGATGGAGATATCTCAGTCAGCCTCCGTAGCCTAGTTGGTAGTGACCCTGCCTACGAAGCTGAAGGTTCCGGGTTCCAATCCCGGCAAGGGCATTATTTGTGTTTTTATTTATCACAAATATTTGTTCCTTGGTCATGGTTGTGTAGATATGTATTTAAGTATCTATATGTATCTATCTGTTATATATATCGTCACTTGGTACCCACATCACAAGCCTTAATTGAGCTTACCGTGGGACTAGGTCGATTTGTGTAAGATGTCCCAAGATATTTATTTATTATTTTATTTATTTATTATCTGGTTGACGGAATCACAAGGAGTCACGCTCACGATCCCCAGCAGTGAGAAAACGATTGAAGAGAGAAGCCTACATTTCTCATATAAACACTTACTTTTGCCGACAAAAAAAATCGTTTTAAGACATAATGCCGTATGGCATTAAGTTCGCCTTTTGTGCTTTAAGTTTTTTCTTTTGTGCAATAAAGATTAAATTAATAAATAAATAATATTATTAAATGACGTACTGACATTTCTATTACTTCCTAGGGACTTTCACTTTTCTATTACTCCCGCTACGCCCGCAAGCAATGGCGCGCTTAGACAGCAAGTGTGATGAAAAGGACATTAAGTTACAAACTACGAACAAATAAAACTTGGAAGCCGCACGCCATATTAAATTGCCTTTCAAAAACAGCTTTATAAGGCGCAGGTTCGCCCGCATATGGAGTACTGCTCTCATCTTTGGGCAGGGGCACCTAAGTACCAGCTTCTCCCTCTAGACCGCATCCAACGGAGAGCAGCTCGAGTTGTCAACTGCCAACGTATTTCTGATCGGCTTGATACCCTGGCGCTGCGTAGAGATGTGGCCTCGCTCTGCATTTTCTATCGCATGTACTACGGGGAGTGTTCCGAGGAGTTGTTCGGATTAATACCTGCCGCTTCTTTCCGCCACCGCCCTACGCGACAATGTTTTCATTCTCACCATTTAGATGGTTGGCGGTCCTCAACTGTGCGCTTTTCTCGTAACTTCCTGCCTCGCACAGCTAAACTTTGGAACGAATTGTCACAAGCGGTGTTTCCGGACCGATACGACCTTCAAACCTTCAAGAAAAGAGCGTACTCCCACCTTAAAGGCCGGCAACGCATTTGCGACGCCTCTGGTGTTGCGGGTGTCCATGGGCGACGTTAATCGCTTTCCATCAGGCGATTCGTCTGTTCGTTTGCCACCTATAGCATAAAAAAAAAAAAAAAAAAAAAAAAAACGGTCCTGAATTTTAGTTGTCAAGTGTCACCCCCTCTTCAATGCATCACAGGGTAATGAATGTCAAAATCAACCTATTATAACTTAAACCGCCGTTTAAAAATAGTTGTGATTGGTCCGTCAAAGTTTTGATTGGCTATATTCTATAAACATAAATTTTTCATTGAAATGTCAACCTCACGTAAAGTGTCATATAGTTCGTATTTCAAAAACCGGTTTGCTCGACTTATCGGGTTTCACCAGGCAACCCTCGATATATATGTCAAAGATGTTGCGCCGAAATATGCGCGGTGTAAGAAAAGCGCTTTGTCCTGCCCATCTTGGCACAATTGAACAATTGGTTTAGGGGGCATTTTTGAGCTGGCGTTAGACGTCCATGTTATATATTATATGGTCGCAGGTTACAAAAGACATAAGAAACAATTAAGTGCCAACAGCTTAAAATAATAGCTGACACGAAAATCGATGCCACAGAGGCACAGACACCACCACATAAACTTGAACCGTTCGCGTGTCGATTATCATCGTTTCCGTCATTTTGTTTCGTCCATTACTGAATTGAGGGACATTTCGCTGGTACTTACCCAACCTCGTATCTGAGACACTTAATTGATGCAAAAAACACCCTTTTTTGTAGTGAAATAAAGGTGATATTTGCATCAATTGATTGCTGTAGAACCGATGTTGATTAAGTATAGACGATTTGCTCCTACATAGATTACTGTATTAAACGTCTCTGTCGTTGATTATTTAATAATGCAAGTAATAACTTGATAATGTTTGTCGCGGGGGCGGTATTCGGATTTTAGGAACTTTATTCTGATTTGATAGGTACCACGACGTTAGTCATAGTACCTATCAGTCAGCTCATTGTCATTCTGATTTTATGCTTGTACGACTTATTGCTTTGAAGACGATGCAACGAGATAAATATTAATACACAAAAACGTAATATTCAAGTTTTAATATCACTAAAGCAGTATTTTTAAAGCGCACTTTCATATTAACATTTCAGTTAAATAATAAAGTTGTTTACCAGTGTTTATGAAATCTAACCTACTGCAGTCTTCTGACAAATGCTATGGACAGACCCCCGAGAGGTTAAGAAACTCAACATCATCAAATCAAATCATCAGCCTATCTCAGTCCACTGCTGGACGTAGGCTTTTCCTATTAACTTTGCGTATGTCACACGTTTAACTTATGGTCGTGTGTTGACGGCAGTAAGAATACATTTGCCACCACCCCAACTCTTCCCACGGGTGTCGTATTTAAGAGCCCACTAAGGGATTGAAGTGTCAATCTTACCAATCTGGATAGAAGATTGATGATAGGCAGCGGCGTTATGAAAGTGGACACACTACTGAATCGCAAGCCGCTTGCCCAGCGTGGCGATTATGAGTATTTGCCTCCTAATGCGTCCATACGCATAGTTAACAGAAGAGTCCTACCTCGGGCTGATAGGCTGATGACTAAGCATATTAAAGCAATATACAACATGACCAAACTCTTTAGAACAACTCTACAAACTCGTTAAACGATACACAAATGTTGATCATTTGCCATTTACAAAAATAAAGTATAGATCGATCGCATCGGACGGCTCACAGCGATATTCCATTACTGGGGTCAGGGCAGGGAATATCAAATGAGAGCTGACCCTTATATCTCGGCCGATATCGCCAGAGTAGGGATTTTTTACAGTAGTACATCTTCCAATCGAGGCCATGACGTCACACTGATAAATAAATATCCCTTTTATCGCGGCCGTTATCGCCAGAGTAGGGGTTTCTTACTTTCTACTGTAGTAGCACATTTTCCAACGGAGGCAATGACGTCACCACAAATAAATATCTTTGGACATCTTATATAAATCGACCTATAGTTGAAGAAAATTAGCTTTTTGAACGGCATAATTAATATAGAACTTTTATTGATTGGGATGTGTAGGTTATAGATTGAAGTTTATTTCCAACAACCCTCCCCCTCCCTCCCCACCCCGCTTCACCCCCTCGCGCTCTCGGAAAGGTCTTGAAATGCAGTTTTTGACTAATACTAAGGAAACTATTTGAGATACAGAAAAAAGGTGAAGGAATGAAATAATCCTCGATAAATTCTCTATCGATTATTGATACACAATAAAACGATATCTCTTATATTTTTTGTGCAATTCATCATCAAAACTGATTATTTATTATTATTTATAGTATGTCGGACTTTTTTATAAAAATATTTATATTATTGCAAAAATACGTCGTTAATATTTATTGCAAGGGAAAGAATAGAGTTTTATCTTTCAAACAAGGTATAATTTGTTTCAAAACTAGTAAATTTGACATAGCTATGATGCTTTGATTTTTTTTTATGATTATAATTATATAATACGTACTAGGTACTAATTCTCGTACGTAGCAATTTATTGCGCAAGTACGTATGCTTTACTTAAATTAATGTAATGAAAGTACATCATGCGTATTTATATTAATCAAATTACGGATAACCCTTTCGTATTTTTAGTCACTCCGCGCGACATGTTTCGGGGAACATAGGTATTCATTATCAAAAGAGATTTCACTCTTTCTTCTATGTGATGTTTTTTACTAATCGTTTATTATAAGCTGCTATTTCTGAAAAATGTTGTTAAATAAAACAAAAAAATAATGAAAACTAATTTGGTTTATCTTCTTTTAAACATCTACTGTCTAATAAATTAGGTCGTCCGACTCCAGATCGACTTTATTCACACAACTCTGTCCTCTACAATTTGTACACATCGTAGTGCATCTCAAGCCGGCTTTTACACACCCTTTTTTACAGTTGCACGTTATTAATTTTAAAATAAAGGCTGGTGCTGGCGACTCACTATTTAAAATAGGACATAAGCAGTAAGATTTTTTTTTCAGCCCCATTCTTCGGGGGGTAAAACGTTGTTCTTCCAACTTTGCACCTGGTGAAATGTGCGCCGAGAATGATGGGAAGCAGCAGCTGATGTTGGTGGCAATTTTGATAAAAGAACTGCATTTTTAACCTGTCCCACTAATTTGTTGAAACAAGCAAATCTATGATGGTTTAAATGCGTTTCTTCCGGTCTGGCTTTATATAGCGCAAGGATAAAGCGCTCGCCAGCGTTTTCGATATCTTTTTGAGTTGAATTGGCATTGTTGTATATGCCTGGAAAACAGTGAAGATCAGGTGTTTTATTAAATAGTTATATTATTTGCATTTTCCCTTTACCATAAAAAGCTGAGGTAGTGTCACATCCGGTCATTGCGTGCAGAAAAAGAATTGATTCTTTGATATTACATACTAATTTAGAAGACTGTAAGTCTTGGGAAATGTAAAATCTTTTTATTGGTCTGCCCTGAGCTTCCTTGAGCATTATTTTGTTCTTATCATCAGGGGCTAATGCAATTATCAAGACAAGCAAGTCAATGTCTTGACCAACCACAACTACTTGTCTATGTCGGTCAGATTCTTCAATGGCAGTGGTCACAATGAGCAAATCAGCGTCATCTTTAGAAAGACGTGTATATATGCCGTTTTCGTTGAGCTTCTCAGTGAGCTGTGAAATAAATCTCTGTTTGTTTTCGATATTAGACAATAGTTTCTCTTGTGTGGAACAACAAGAGAAACTATTGTCTAATATCGAGCTGTGTCTTCGGTAAAAGCGAATTCACGTGTCTGTCGCTCTATAAGTTGCCTTTGTCTCTCCACACTTTTAGTACTCAGATGATTTTCAGAATATCCGTCAAATATTATAACAACATGTTGACCGTAATTTCTCTTAATAAAAGAGATGTAAGCGTTGTATGCGTAGGAGAAGCTTCCTTCTTTTGGCCATATCACCCTATGAAGAAGGTAACCACCATCTATGACATACAACCAATCATCAGTTTTACAAGTTTGTTCTGGGACTTTGTTGAACAAAGCATATATGGCTGACTTTTTAGATTTCCGCATCAGTGAATTCTCTTCGAATAACGACAACGGCACTGTCGATAGCTCGTGTGCGAAACAATCAAGAAGATTATCTGGAGAGTGTACAGTACAAAGTATTCGCTGAAACAGTTGGGTTGTATCCACTTGTACTGTATCATTTCCCACCTCAACAGATGCATTAGTCGAGGACAGCGACTTAATCAAATTTGTCGCACTTTGAATACCGATGTTTGCGATTGTTGCGTTGCATATATCTGATGACAGTGAATTTTCAATATGACATTACAACGTTAAATTAAGGAATTTTAAAACAAATGATACCTTATTTTAAAGAGAATATTATATTCTTTAAGCTGGTTTTCCCTATGTTGACGATAAAAGCAGCATTGCCTGAAAATACTGAACTCAAAGAAAAAAGCATTAAATATTTATAAAATCTATTTTTTTACGGTAAATTGTGAAAATACTATAAGTAATACCATCTTAATGTGTATACAAAATCAATAGTACATTAATTAAGGATTATTTCATGCCTTTACACTTTTTCTGTAACTGGAATAGTTTTCAAAAAAATTGACAAAAACCGCGTTTTAAGACATTTCCGGGGTGCGGAGGGGTGAAGCGGGAGGGGGGGAGGGTTCATGAAAATAAACTTCAATCTAGAGCCTACACATCCCCATCATTAAAAGTTCTATATTAATTATGCCGAATTTTTCATACATTCCAATCTAGAATGATTCAACTACTAGTCCCATGGTACGCTCAATATGATTCAAATCGTAAGGCTTGTGATGTGGGTACCACGCGACGGTATATTTAATAGATAGATACCTATAAGTATAGATACATAGACAGCCACAACATTTCATTTATTTTTCTTTTAACGACGACGTCAACATATTTCGCCGCTTGAGGAAATTCTGCCTAAAGTCGAAATCTTTTGATATAACGAAGGTGATGGAGTACGATGGTGATGGAGTACGAAGGTGATAGAGTACTGTAACTTTTCCTTCACTATGAAGTTAACGTATCGTGATATACTAGTATTTTTACCGTTGACACTCCATTCTCTGTCGAGCGTTCCGTCAACAAGTTTGATTCTGCATTTCAATTCGCCGAATTTGTGATATTGAGTGGGGTTGATTGGGTGTAATCCTGCCTCCCCGTCCCGTATGTACCCAACGGGTGAAAAAGAGAGCCATGGTATATACCTACAGTAAAATATATACTGTCCTTACCAAATTTCATAATAATTACTTCAATAGTTCTATAAAAGCAGGCAGCGAGACAGGGTTACTTTTGTAGGTACAGGGTGAACGATATGAAGTGTTACCAGGTTGATTTTATTAAGTGTGGTGTCCAAGTTATAACGGCTTATTATCGGAAATATGTCTTGGACACCGCATTGAAGTCTTAGGCACGCAAACATTTGGGTTGTAGACTGCAAACATAAGAACGAGACTGAGCTTCGGCTTATAAAGCTCGTAAGAACCAAAAATGGCTGAAAACCGAATTTCACTTGTCATTTCTCCAGTGCAGTGAGTTTCGGACTTTTCATCTGGTCTATTTTGAAGGGAAAGGTGAGAGCAATTAAACATGCTAGTATAAACGCAATGAAGAAAGCGATCTTATTTTACTGGTACATACCACTACCACTAGATCAGAAACGTGCTGCGAGCAAATATTTTTTTACCATTTGAAGACCATAGTCAAGGCAAAGGGTAGTCATATTGACTAAAAGTAAATTTAATCACAAAATGTAATATTTTTCTCTTGGTTTCTCTTACTTATAGTAATAAATTGTTACAACTAAAAAATCGCAGTCCTTTGAAATTTGTAACACTTCATATCGCTCACCCTGTATAATATTAGGTCATTTCCTATGAAATTGGCGTTTTGTATGGAGAATTACGTGAAAATTATATTTTCCATACATTGAATTTTGTGTATATTTTTTTTATGTTAAAATCAAAATAAACCAAATTTTGCCAGTAACAATAGCCACTTCTAAGGTGTGTTTTGTATCTCTATTTCATAATTCATTATACAAGGTTATATCACACATTTATACGTATTCCAAACATATGAACTGGCAGCATATGGCAAGAGTTGTTTTCAAAACTTATTTTCGAATAACACACAAGGAAAAAAAAACAATTGTGATATGATAAAACCTTTGTTACATAGAGCATGTCTGAAAAAAAAAATATATCTAAGTTACTCTTTACATAATAACATTTTCAGAACAACTAAAGTCTATGGCCAAAAACGCCCAATACACCCAATAAATGGCGTTTTTCATGAACTTCTCGCAAATCTTATGTGTCGTTGCATCGCAGTTCTGTCGGTTTTGGCTGCTATTTACTGATAAATGTACTCCTGTATAGAAGCTTCGAATTCCTTTGACGCGACACAAGTAATGCGGGCTTGTTACGAGTACACGGCAAACGTTGCTCTTGAGTATAACTAAGAGCATGTGCATGTTATTTTGTGCCCTTAGTTATTTGCAACTGAATGCGACCAGTTACAATGAGTAACAATAAAATTACAAAGATACAGTTTTGACTGACCTCGAAAAGTTATAATTATAAGGCAGACATCTGCCTGCGACCACGGGTGTAACGTCATGCCCGAAACGTCAGGTTATAAGTAAACGTAAGATTACGTGATTAAGACCCGTTTGTCTTTAAAATAAAATTCGTATTTCTCTTGACTCAAGTGGGATCTCTTGGATGAATATGTAAATTTTTAGTTTTGAAACCGATCACTAAATTTAACTCCCTCGTAATGGCATTCGCATATTAGCGTTCCCGGCAGTACAGTCGGCTGAATCTCCCAAATATCTCCATGACGTGTACCAGTGTCCAGACCAGACCAACGTTCCACAAATCCCCATCCAACTTAATTCTAGAAGGCACTAAGTCTGTTTAAGGTGGAACGCTTCATGCGAAGAACAATTGTGTGTTATTAAGTCATTTGTTCATTACTTGAATACTATTATGAGTACGAGTACACAAATACAAGGTGCCCATGAGGAAAGGTAAAAATTTTAACAGCATATTCCAGAGGCTAAAAGAAGCCAATAATGCGCGTTATAATAGTTTTGGCCAAATCTGGTCTTTTTTTTGGTATTTCGAACGCTTCACTACAGAAAACAAGTATTTTATTAATAAAACAATCGCAAAAAAATCACTTTTAAATTTTTATACATATGCTATTTGCTACAATTTTCTATTAGTTAATTTAGCGCAAATCACTATTCGAAAGTATCTAGATCTTCATGTGGGTTATCAAATAAAATCATTTATTGCAAACATATTACATTTTCCATGTATATGCCTGCTATAACACAGCAATCTTATAATTAATTAACATTGTTTGACATATATTTATAATATTTGTGTATGCAGTGCGTTTCACTTTAAATCTGGGCCACTTACGCCGTACTGCAGTTGACGCAACCGTTCAGACCTTGACTTATCTGTTGAAACACGTATCCCACTGCAGACTGGCCGTTCCTGGATTCACGTATCGTGTTGCGTTAGCTACCAATAAACTAACGGTGATTGCAGATTCGATCCGATTGGGATAGATTTTGTTACTATTTCGATACCTAGTTCCATGGAAGCAGGCAGAGAGACTGTGATATTATAACAGGGATGGCATTCTTTATGAACGTCTTACAAATCGAATATGTACGTGCAATGCATTTGTCTCTATTAGTTACATTGACATATTTCGTCGCTATACTTAATCAAACTCGGATCTACAGTTCAGTGTTGTGTTCAGATCTGTGTTGTATCTTAATCGATTCTAGCAATGCGATAATAGTACATTACGAATTTCGTTTTTGCACGTGTATCGTACGACGTTTTTCAGTACATATGGCTCTCCGAAGATTTCGACCTGACGTAAAATAAACTACTTCTCGCACTAGTGCGTAAAAAAGCGCTATCTGTATTGAAAAACATTATTTTCTGTACAGGTGGCGCTTTTTTACGCACTAGTGCGAGATGTGGTTAATTTTTTGTCAGGTAAAACTCTCTCGGAATGTAAAATTTTCATCTCTACTGAAAAACGTCGCATGAGTAGGACATTCGTATTTTTTCCCAAATGGGAATCTTTTGCTTCGAATTTGTACCAGCTTAAAAGGATGCCTGGGCTCCTGAAGTAGCAGCCTAGTAATTTCTAAGCTTGATAGATAGATTGTGTCATTATGCAAGTCACAATAATACAAGTAAGCTATCAGTAAAATTTGCCTAAAAGAGCAAAAATTAAAAAAAGTAATTTTGAAGAAAAAACCAAGTTGCTCTATTTTTAAACACCGGAGAAAGTAAATCGCAGACAGAATTCCACACGGACGCAGCAATGTCCAATAAAACTTGCAAGACGATAAAGCCAGGGGAACAATCAAAGTTCCGAGATTAATTTAACTCATTCACATCTGCAGTTAAAGCTGGGCTGTACATGCCAGTCGCATACCTCAAGGCGGTGATGGCCCGGAGGTTTCAATTGTGCATGCCGTACGGCAAGCTTGTGTAACTGACCTAATTTACGGGTATCAAGAAACAAGTCCCCAACTCCTCCTGCGGGTACGTAAGAGTCGACTTAGGGATTGAAGTGTCACTGACCACTCTTTGATAAAAAAAATATGATGAGCAGCAGCTTCATCATAATCATCATTGTACACATTACTGCGATCGCCAATCCGCATTTACCTCCTAATGCGGCTATACGTATCGTAAATAGGAGAGCCCTACGTCCATGGCTGGTGATGAAGAAAACAGTTGGAATAATACCAATACCATACCCCTTCTATCCTTTGATCCGAAGCGCTTCGGGATTCTGGTGCGAGAGAAGTAACTGTTGGTGAACTTGGTCTCTTTTACAAAATTACATTGTACACTTAAAAGTACCTACAGTTTAATCGTAAATAAAAAAATATTTGTCTTACTTCAGAAATGGTCTGCATTTAATTATACGTACTGTTTTCACTTAATTTCGATAACTAATGTTTTTTATAGCTGTAGGGCACTCAGGGAATTTTAACACAAAATAAAATAAGACACCCAGTAAAATAACAATATCAAAAATAAAAATTATACCTGCAATGTTATTATTGAGAATTGACAGCGAATCAAGTAACCACATTCAACAGTGTATGTCAAAATTTTCCTAGTTGTTTCACATAAACGAACCAAGTACAGTATGGCTGCGTTCATTGTCTACCGGTTAGGCTTCGATATAATTAAAGGCTATATTCAGTTATACAAAGGCATCGCGTGTGTAGTCAGAAATTCAATATTCCGTTCAATTATTTCAGTTCGCTCCAGTTTTAGCATTTGGCTGATGGATCGCATTAATTTAATTTAATGTGGGGAATTTCTAATTTTATGTAGCATTTGTTGATTTCGGATATAATTTGTATCCACGATTTAATCGTTTGTATTGTGTTAAAATTTTAGGGTTATTATACTACTTAGTGAATCCTGCTACGATTTTTTTTCCAATAATTATCACTTGACCTTATTATGATATTCGATACTCCTTACTTTCCGGGCCTGTTACCGCGAACACCGAAGTTCGTAAATTTCGGGGAATTGTTTCTGTCTCTGACCGTTACCGTTACCGTCTAATTTTTAAAGTTAAGTCTCACGAGATATTACTTTCAATTACTTCATATCTATTGAAGTTATTGTGAAAACTCAAATCAAATTATTAACTAAATATTTTGATTATAAATATTGGATGTATATACCAAAGAATTCATATAGTATTAAGTAGTGTGACTACTTGGGGAAAAATAACTGTACAAATCAAAATATTTAGGTACTAAATATTTTTTTTGTGTTTTTATTTTTTTCCCCAGTAGTCACACTACTTAATACTATATAAATTTTAATTTTATGAATATTGGACTGCGTGGCCGAGCGGTGCAGGCATCAGCCGTGAAAGCTGAGCACCTGGATTCGATTCACCTCGGACGTTGGTGATCTTGTTCGTTTTTTCTTATGGTATATGTCATCCAATATTTATACTTAATATCTACTAGAGTTTGCAGTAAACATTGACACGTACCAATAATTATTTCTCACTCCGCCGAGCCGTAGATAAATTAGATCCGACTCGCGACGACCGTGCGCCGCTCTTATTTTATACTTTATTGGGACTTTTATTTGCACATAAACTCCCTTAATATTACGTGCAATATACGTTTTATAATCATCTAATTGGATTTTCGAGTTCTGAATCTAAAGATTGATTTTTAAGAAGAATTTTCTAAGAAGAATTTTCAAAATGAATTGCAATAACCAGCGCTATAATACCAATTTTTTCAATAATGAAGAATTGTACTATTCTATTTAAAATTATAAGAGCGTTATTTATATGGAATACCACAGACGTCAAAATGTTTACACTTTTTTAATATGTCTGTCACTCATTCTCAATTGACATGGGTATACCAATCGTCAAGAAAATCTAAAAATAATGAAAAGAAATCTAAAAACTTGCGTTATTTCATAATCACGCACTTTTAGTACACAATCTTTGTATTATTACGAACTTAAAATCTTAAACCTTGAGTTGATATAATTTCTTATTTAAAATTATTGATATTTATTAGTATTAACGAAAAATATATCTCCGAACGTGTTTTATAATATGTGTAAAAGTCGTCAAATGTGTCTGTCATTTGTTTACATATTTTTTATTCTACTGGGTAAATCCATGTAACTGTAATGAAAGATACCATTTGATCGTCTGATTATTTACTTATGATCCAAGTGTAAGTGTTACAATGTTATCTAGATAAGTATTTTTTTGATATCTAGACTTAATAACAGTAAAATTTGCACAATTAATAAATAAACATGCGAGAAATTGGTCACTTTTATTACACTCTTGCATGGCATTGCTGCTGACGATTGGTATAGAAGTGCTGGGTCGCGTTTTATAAAGTTGCAATTTACAAAATTTTGTGTTTTATTATACCTTGTTTTATATTTATAATTATGCTTTCCTACTATCTGTTATTTCTCAATCTCAACTCCTCTCTTATGTAATACTTAATCCGGTCCTTTATGTTTGTATTTATAATTACTTGTTTACTTTGTTGTACTAATATGTTGCTACTATTGTCTACTATAAATGTTTTCTCTCATCTACTCAAAGGTTAACTGGAAGAAATCCCTTATAGGGATAAGTTCGCCTTTGTACTTCCCCTATCATTTTGTAAATCTCATATAATCTGTGTTTTGTACAATGAAGAGTTATAATACTACTACTACTACTACTATTACAATCTTTCTAGCCAATATGTGCGTGCGTTAGAGAGGCAAACAGCGAAATTGTAAAAAGTAACTTTATTAAACGCGACCCAGGAGTAGAAGAAAAAATTGATACAGTAAATTCTTAACCGATAAAGTTTCATTCGCGCGGCATGTATAAACTTGCTTCTATTTTGCGGGAATAGAGTTAAATCAAACGCGGTAACGCGCAGCGGGATTGCAGAATTGTTCCGCAGTTTGTGCGGAGTTTAAAAGCGTTTTTACCGCGCTGCTAATGGACGGACTTTAGTGTTGTGCTTATTGCTCATTTCGAGGCTTAAAGACTTCAATCTTAAGACTTCTTTGATTCCTCAAAGGGTCGTGATCACTAACGCACATTCCTTTACTATCCTCTTGTCTTACTATATATACCCCCTTATTCATAAACGTTAGTTAACAAGCCGCTAATAATTCTTTGTCCCTTTCGGTCTTAACAATGTGTCCTAAGAGCAAAAGGGACAAACAAAAGTTAACAAACGTTTATGAATAAGTGGGTATATCTCCAAACTTCTCTGTACTGATCCAACTGATCTCGGATCCGTTGTGTTGGTTAGAACCAGAAGTAGTTTTATTTCTAAGTGTAACTTAGACCATTCAAAAGAGTTTGTTGCCATTCCAATTTGAATAAAGAATTATTTGATTTTGACTTTCGACTGTTTAGCGCCCTGGATGTTGGTAGCAGTGGAGTCAAATCTGACGTCAGGTCATTGGGTAGGTAAATGTTCCGTCTCTGGGTCTTTTCCCTGCAACACAACTATGATAAGCTTTTCCAAGCTAGATTAATCTTGAAGAGATACATGGCCAGAAAATCAGCATTCTTCCGTTGAGGATTTGAAAACTATCTAGATAATTTTATGCCTATGGATGCAAGAACCGTTATTGCGGTATTTGAGTCATTAACAGTGATCGGTTTTTTGGGGTAGGGTTGAGTAAAATTTTATTTATCACTATATTATTATACATACAAGAGCATACTTTATGCACTACTTAAACAGAAAAATGGCAATATAATTAAAGTTTATTTTTCAATTTCCTATAGGAGATCCGCCGGGAGAATCCAAAAAACCGATCACTGGTCATTAAGCCTTGAGAGTAATTTGTGTTCGAGCCTTTTTCTGAGTTTTTGCCAACACTACAGACTTTACTTACCGCCGTTCCGTTGTGCGCTTGTTTAGTATTAATTGCGCCTTTTGTCGCTTACGGCACAGATGCACTTACGTCGTAAATTGTTAAAGAACGCTTGTTGTCACTGTTCTGTGGGAATTGCAGCGCTTTTGAGGCAAACTGTTTTTGTCGCTCTAAAATGAGTGCTTGATGACATGTTAGTGATGTTTGAGAATTTACACGATGCACTATGCTTGGTGAAGCTTTTGGCTGAGAGTAATAAAAAACTAAAGTTGTTTTCGGAATTTAGCTCACTACAGCCAGCTTTTTCTTTATTAAAGAACATAAATAAATATGAAGTCAGTATAATATTTCAAACTCGGCATAAATCTTTCTCGATTTTTGACGCACCACATGCAGCTGTAAAACCTCGTTTTAATTTCCTTTTTTCAAACCGCAAAATAATATTATTTATGGCCGACTGGTTCCGTTGTGGAGTGAACATACAGAGTGGGGTTAGCAATAAGTTTTTAATTAAATTATTCGTTCGACAAATTTCAGTTGGTTGTGGAACTTGTGGAAGTGTTGACGCTAGGCTGGTTGTGTTGCTATTTGTAAAATATATTCCTGATTGTAGCGAAAACGTTCTTGGATAATCCTTTTTTGTACCTGTTACATTACCCCAGAGCCGTACGCTGGAAAGGAGTGAGGGTACTCATTATGTAACATTAAAAATACAAATTAAAAAAAACTGTCCTGGAGTACTTGTAATTGTAATTGTAAATGTAATTGTAAGAAAGCCATTACTTAATTTTTTGTGTTCCATATAGTGAGCTTTAAGGTTTTTTATATGTTTAAAATCAGCGTTGCTTAGTCGACCAATTTCGCAACAAACGCTAAACATATAGAGTGTATCATTAGCTTACCTATATGAATAATTGATACCGTACTGTGTAATTTTATCAGTTATCTTAAACATACCCGATGAAATGAATATTTCAATGATGTATATGTGTATTCAAATAAATAATATGTAGCAAAACGTAAAGCGTAAAGTTTGCTGGTGGTAGGACCTCGTTCATGGTCCGCCCTGATAGCTACCACCGTCTTACCCGTTAACACTGCTGTTTACACTGCTGTGTTTCGGTTTGGGGTAAGATAGTCAGTGTAATTTCTGGCATAGATCGAGGCAATCCATCTAAGTCCTGAGGGTAGGCAGCGAATAGGCAATTTTTTATCACTATGTCCATGGGCCTCAGTTTCTTTCCATCAGGTGGGCTGAGAGCTCAGTTGTCTACCTTCGTCACATAAAAAAATACATAATACATATTCGCTGGCCTAACTATTGTGTTGAAAAACATTTGTGTTTCTCAAATTACTTGTAACTGTAATTTTAATAGGTATCACATTTAAAGTTTTAATTGTCTTTCCTTTCAAGCTTTCATAGATAGCTACCTCACCAATATTCCGAATACTTTTTTTTTTCAATAAACGATTACGTATGTTACGCAGAAATCTCTAAACAACCCTCCTTAACTTCTCCAACAAAACCTCGTGATAAATCAGTTCTAGCACAGTCCTTGTAAAGATATAGTCGGATGAATTATGTAGAAGCCCGCGAAAGGACTGCCCGCTGCGAGACGAGAGTTATGTTCGCTATGCATATTATATCGGGCATGGACGAGAGAAATCATATATCTACAGATATAGTGTTATGGCAACAGAGAAGGATGCAAAGAAGAAAAAGCCTTTCCCCATCACTGGAACATCACAGGCATGTTCGGCAAAGGCTTATTTTTTTCATAATATATTTAGAGGTGATAATATATCTCTTGTCCATGCTTATATTGGAAAATCCGTTTCGGGTGGTTTCCATAGGAAAAGGATTTTCCCCAACAACTATTAATGGTTGCTTTATATTGCTTTCATAATTAGACGTACTTAAGGGAAAGGATCCAACCCACAAAAATCTGTCAACTTTTAAATCTTATATGTTATTTAAGATCCTTATACTTACATGAAAGCAATAAACGATATGATTATGATTATGATATAAAAAAGAAAACCTCAGAAATTTGTCATTTGTTGACTAAATGACGAATTTCTGAAGTTTGAGGAAATCTTTTTCCTTAACTATGTCCATTATCAATAAAAACTAACGTTTATATAGTATTATAACGTTGTCCCATTATCCTTCAATAAAAAGATGACAAATTTGTTGATCTGCTTACAAATGCTAGAAAAAGCATAACACACGATCAGTTATCTTTATCACTAGCTAAACGATGCCTTAGTTGCAGCCTGGTACAGAATTTGCAGGAGAAACTTCGTCAGAATTTACACAATTCCAGTATTCGTATCGTGTTTAATTGTTCTCGCCAAATTATGATATACACACTTCATTGCAGCAAATGAAACCGCAGCAGCTTCTGTCTTCGCTTTATCGCCCGCTTTATGCATTCTGTCTTTATGTGCAACGCTAGATTGCATTGCCAATTTGGCTTCAATTGTCATGTTCAAGTTTTGTTTCATTATCAAGTAAGTTTTGTTTTATTTTGTACAGGCTGGTTCAAATTTTGAGGGAAAAGAATGCTGAATCAAAAAATGTGTTGAAATATTCAAAGAACTCAACGCTTTTCAATGTGCCTATATTCGATCTTGTTTACGTTCTCGAAAGATTAACTCAAAATGAAATCCCTAAAGTCTTAGTTTCTGATGAGTTTGGTATTTGTTTATGGCATTTTTTCAGTTTTTTTTTTAATTCTAAGCACTAAAGACAACCAGTACCTATACCCAACGTCAAACAGACGACCAAATTTATGTCGAATTATATTAAATACAAAGTTAAAATTACGAGTATGCTTACGTTGCAGCCCGTAACCGCCAGACGGCAAAAATAAAAGGTCCCGAAGGAAACATCGACAACCGTTGGTATTAATTTGGTACTAATTAGTTTTACAGTTTAATTCACAATATGAATAATATATAATACGAGTATAAAATTTAATACAAAGTTAAACCTTAGTTTTCGTTTTGCAACATGAGTAAGTAGAATTTTTTTTCGTAAAGGTTATCTTTTTCGGTCTTTTTTTCTTTGTTGTTTCCTAAGCGGATTATAATTTACATAAACTTACGATAACTATTTTTGATACACCCTCTATAATGCATATCTGAAAATTATAATAGTCTTATATATTTTTAAATTAATGACAGACTTAATTACTGTTTTTCTTTTCACCCTTGATTAAAACGATTAAGAATAATATTTCTTCAACTAATCCTACCCAATACATGATATAGTGGTCCCTGTTTTTACTTAGATACGTTACTGGTATGACAACCATATCCAAAATGAATATTATGCCATTTAAGTACTTGCCTATGTCTCATACCAGGATCAAAATCATTACCATAATATTCTTAGAGTCGTTCGTATAACGTATCCAATTTGAAAGCACCAATAATGTTCGCTCACAATATGGCAAATTATACCGTAGCCAGCCTAGATTACTGTAATATCACAGGAATTGGAATGTGCGATGCGTGACACACGTTTGTGACACGCAAGGTCGGAATTCACACTTGTCATTGAACTTCCTGCTGCGAACTTCAGAAAGAGTAATTCATTGCTTTTTTGTTTTTCAGATTTTGGTTTATGGAAGAGGTGGATATTTATTCGCCATTTTGGAGATTCCTCGTCCCGTTATCAAAGATCACATGATTAAAGAGACAGTGTCTCGCGACAATACACCGTGTTTTATTGATTTCCGTTAAATTAAAGGGAAGCTTATTTAGGTCAAAAATAATCAATTTCTCTAAGAAACTAGTGTCTTAACTCTTACTGTTATTGGGTTATTAATAAAAAATAAGTTTAATGACTGAACAAGTGTACTGCAACCTTTATTACATCCGTGCCGTCAGCAGCCGCCATCTTATTCTTAAGGTTGTCTCACACTTGCCATTACAATTATTATGTATGAAGACGAAAAAAAAAATTTTTTTAAGAAATTAACTAAAGCCGATATACCAGGCAACTTCTATTAATGTCCCAAGTAACCTGTCCAATTTAGCGGAAATCAATAAAAACACGGTGTATACACTATCCGTTCTGTTTAGGGATCCGTAGTAAACTAGGAACATCGCTATGTCCGGCTGCCCGTCTATCTTTCTGCCCGCAGCATAGCTCCTTGGCCGTTAGTACTAGAAAATTACATTTTGGTACAGGTAATACATATACATATATATATACAGGGTGCTCGCGAAGAAACCAAAAGATTTTTATGCTGGATTCCTGACCATATTTAGAGTCTTTAATGTTATATAAAATTTCCTGGATTCGGCTTGGTTTCAGAGATAATCAACCTTTTTTCGAAATATAACCACACCTTTTGCCTGACAATCAAAAAATACGAATAGACTTGAAGAAATAACCTGTACCTAAAAAAAACATTTAAAATAAATAATTTAAACAAATTGTTGTTATGATAAAAAGTACTGGAAATTTTAAAAAGTATTCAAAAAGACTAAAAAAAGAAAAAAAATTTTTTTTTTGGTGGAATTGACATTAGGTCTCATAATATTTTTTGTTTATTTTGATGTCTAGAATGCATAGTTAAAATCTTTCGGAATGCTCGCGAGCACCCATCAGGCCGACAAAGGGGTAGAATAAAATGTAGAAATTTTTATTTTTGGGTACCTCCCCTACTCGTAAAGTGAGGATGATTTTTTATTTTGCTGTAATCCTATAGGATAAAAATATATATGGGTATCGTTGAATAGGTCTTTTAAAAAATATAATGACCCCAAAAGAAAGTTTTTTTCTATTAGAGTCAATATTTTCGGCTCGTGCCATTTGTTCCCTCTGCGATGCGCATTTCGAAGATATAATTATCATTGTAAATGTTCTATGACCTTGTAATATTGACAGTAACTAAAAAATCTCTAGATATCTACCTAGAACGACGTACTTAGTATAAAGCTCCTGATTCCAAAAAGCATTTTCAGATCATTTTGAGCACATTGAACGTAGTGTATCATAGTATTTTAACTTCTGGTTTCCTATAATAACCTAAAATCTCGCTGTTTTATCGCTCTTGTTCAGCTAATACAAAAGTTGGCTTACTCCTACCATCGATTAAAATTACCAACTTCACAGAATTCCGAATTAATAAGTTCAGCATAAATTCATTGCGCCCAATTTCGCCTCAGCCCTTACAAGTGACGCCGTCAAAAAGACGTAAACGTATCTGAACCTTATTTATAAGACGACAAGGCGAACAATGTATACAAATATATGAAAAGGTGTATGTATTGTTATATTGGAAATTGTAGCCGTCATACAATAAATAAATATTGTTTACGCTCACTTAAGATTCAATAAAGGAATTCCTTGTTGAAATTGTATAATGAGTAAAGGTGGGCTGGTGAATTTGAATTTTAGAGTATGGTTTTGATTTAGTTTTAATCTCCGTTATTTTAGATCGTAGTAGGGAATTTTATTTACGGTTGTACACTCAACTTGCATTTTAGATTTTTAAATTGCTGTATTATTTCCATCTAATCAACCATCATTCCATCAACTTTTCTCATGGGTGTCGTAAGAGCTAAGGGATTGAAGAGCTGCTGACCATTTATTTACTAAAGACTGATGATGGGCAGCAGCGTCATCATATTGGACACTCTTGCCCAGCGTGATTATGAGCCTTACCTCCTAATGAGTCCATAGGTACGTATGGGTTATTAGCGACCCGCCCCGGCTTCGCACGGGTACTATACCTACATAAAAACCTTCATCTTGAATTACTCTACCTATTAAAAAAAATCTCATCAAAATCCGTTGCGTAGTTTTAAAGATTTAAGCGTACAAAGGGACATAGGGACAGAAAAAGTGACTTTATTTTATACTATGTAGTGATAGGAGAAGCCTAGTAGCAGTGGACTGAAACAGGCTGATGATGTGATTAAATTGTCAGCCTACCTAGCCTAGTTGATAGTGACCCTGCCTGCAAAGCCGGAGGTTCTGGGTTCAAATCCCGGCGAGGGCATTATTAGTGTATTTATTTATCATAAATATTTGTTCCTTAGTCATGGCTATCTATGTATTTAAGTAGCCTGGTACCCTCATCACAAGCCTTTATTGAGCTCCGTGGAACTAGGTCGATTTGTGTACAATGTCCTAAGATATTTATTTATTAGTTACTTACTTAGATCCCGGGTATTCAGCAATAAATTAGTATTTTCAGTTACTTAGGAGTTAGTACAGGTACGTCAAAATTCTTCATTTTCCGCACAAGCTAAATATGAATTCAGCAATGTTACAAGATTTCTACTTAACAAATACTAAAGAGCTAAATAATAAGTTAAATACTAGCTGTAGACCAATATAAGGTAAAGCAAGTTTAATTAAAATCTTAGGCAAACCGCTGCTTTGTTATTTCATCAGTTAATTAAATAGATTCCTGTAAAGGTAAACTACCAATTAAAACCGAGCAACATACAAATTCAACATTATTTGAATTAACTAAATAGGGTAGTTATTTACCAAAAATAGTGATGATAAGTTTCAGATATTTTGATTAGGAAGAATAACGAAATATTTTTTTTGTATGGTGCCAGTCTGTAAACCAAGGCCATCCATATATTTTGCTGGTGGTAGGACTTCGTGCAGGGTCCGCCCGGATAACTACCACCGTCTTACCCGTTAACCTGCTGTAAAAAAGCAGGGTTTGCACTGCTGTGTTTCGGTTTGGGGATAAGATAGCCGGTAATTACTGGCATAGATGGAGGCAATCCATCTAAGTCCTCAGGGTAGGCAGCGCATAGGCGATTTTTTTATCACTATGTCCATGGGCTTCAGTTCCTGCTTTCCATAGGTGAGCTAAGAGGTCAGTTGTCTACCTTCATCACAAAAAAATACAAACATTTAAATTTTTTGTGAGCGGACCCATTACGCTTAGAAATGCGGATAAAAGTACATATAAATGTGTCTAGCTAAAAAAATGTAGACCATACTATAATAAATATATCTACTACTATTCATGGTGATTTTTGAGTCATGTAACAAGACTGAAACAAATGAACACGGTGACATGGTGACATGGTGGGGACGTTGAGTTGAGTTCACTCCTGCTACGCGACCCAAAAATCATCATGTATACATAGAATTAATAACTGGCTAGCCCAACTGTTTATTATTTATGGTATTTGTTTAAGTATAAGTATAGTAAGCCTCGTACCGGAAGCTGCAGCGTGGGTAGCCCCCACCCACTCCCCACAAGGTGGACTGATGGCTTAGTGAAGGTCGCAGGAGTCACTGGATGTGGGTGGCACAGGACCGGTCATTGTGGCAATCTTTGGGGACGCCTATGATCATCTATGGATGTCTTACGGCTGATAGTAGTCTTACAAATACTAAGTAAATCATCAATTTTCTGTTTGTTAATTTTTCTTTTTCATTCCTTCAATCCGCGTTTTAAGTGAAGTGGCTTGTAATGAAAATTACTAAGTTGCTGGCAACGTCCACTTTTTGCTGAAAAGTTTACGCTCTATTTCTTTGTTGCTTCACGAGTTAAGGCATTTGGCTTATTTTCCAGCTTTTGACGTGAAATAATAAGTTAATTGAAAATTTTACAAGAGGCACTCTGAACTAAAATTCTGTTTGACGTACGTAAGGAGCTAGTTTTACAAAGATTTAGTATTTAATAAACAAATATAATTATGAGGTAATCTTGCGAATTGTCGTTGTCCCACGTGACGCTCGATTAAGGCTCGTTTTATGGGTACTGAACGGCGATATAGTTACTCGTACTTGTATGATTGATAGGGATTCGAACCCGAGACCTACAGTTTAGGTAGATTCACTATCGACTACGCTATGAAAGCCGTCAGAACCTATGGTTGTCCTAATCTCTCAAACAGTCATTTAGATCAATCGACCTTTATGGATTGCCAATACGGTAAGTAAGTCGTATCTCATATCTCTAAAGATATACGTGTACTTATGTAGTGTAAATATTCTATTCGGGTACTTAGTGCTAGGTATATTTCCCTTTTTGCAGATGACATTTCTCTAGTACTTGCATGCCGAAATGAAGCAGAATTAAAAACAAAACTAGACTCTACCCTTTCACTTTTACTACCCTGGTTAGACAATCATAATTTAAAAATAAACTTTGAAAAAACTAAGCTAATGCAGCTAAAACCTTACCAAAAAGCAAGCCTGCAAATTATCTATACTTACGATGGCATACATATAGACAGCACTCTTTCCCACACGCTTTTAGGTATCGATATCGATCCAACTTTGAGCTGGAAAGACCATATAGAAAGGGTAATTAAAAAACTAAGTTCATTTTCATACGCATTACGTGAACTAAAAAGATGCACGGACTTAAAAACTGCCAAAGCCGCATATTACGCTTTTGCTCACTCTTGGCTATCATATGGTATAGTTCTATGGGGAAATAGCCCCCACACCATTCACTTATTTATATTGCAAAAGGATTGCATCCGAACACTGGTGAACATAAAGAGGCCGGCTAGTTGTCATCCTCATTTCATTCAGTTAAAAATACTAACATTAGCATTTATTTACATATTGGAAGTGGGCATATTTGTAAAGAAGAACTACAACTTCTTTCCGCAATATTCCCGTCGTGAAAACCTGCGCCCTCAAAACAGGCTGGATAGACCGGATTCAAAAATGAAAATTGTTCTCTCAGGCCCATTTGGAATGTCTATTAAAATTTACAACAAATTACCTAAATGCATCACAAAAGAGAATAATTTAAGAAAATTTAAGAAGTCGCTAAAAGAATTCTTGTTAAACAAGTGTTATTACTCCGTCAATGAGTTCCTAGAAGACGATAAAATAACTGAAAACTGTAATCCGTAAAATGTTCTCCAGTTAGAGTTTATAAGTTTAATATTGTAATTATTTTGTAAATAGTAAGTTGCTATGTTTGAGGTACATTCACATTTAACAATAACCTAGTGCGAGATAAACTAATAACGTGCTCATCTCAGATGACATGGCTTTTGTGACTGTACCTTAAATGTAGTCTAGTCTTAAGTGTGTATTATAGTGTAGTTTAGCCTAAGTTAATTTTTGCGATGCCCTTGCAGGGTTTATGTGTTCTACTCCCAACTGTAACATCTCATGTACCATGATTGCAAAATAAATGAAATGAAATGAAATGAAATATTTTAGGTAATCATTTTATGTCGTTCCCAATTTTCTGCAGCTTCTATTAGTTGTCTTATTAAATTATCTGGAAATGTTTTAGTTCTAATAACAAAACGACACGTTTATTTTTAAACTGAAGTCTAATTACTATTTATTATTTGCTGGTGGTAGGACCTCGTGCAGGGTCCGCCCGGATAGCTACCACCGTCTTACCCTTTAATCTGCCGCTAAAAAGTTAGTACTGTGTTCCGTTTTGGGAGTAAGATAGCCGGTGTAATTACTGGCATAGATAGAGGCAATCCATCTAAGTCCTCAGGGCCAGGGTAGGCAGCGCATAGGCGATTTTTTGGTCACTATGTCCATGGGCCTCAGTTCCTGCTTTCCATCAGGTGGGCTGAGAGCTTAGTTGTCTACCTTCGTTACATAAAAAAATGAATTGAAAATCAAGTGAGTAAATAATAATGTATTTATTAATTTTGTGACAAGTTTACTTAAATTCTTGAAATCTGAATCGATCTGAATCGATTACGATTTGGAGCTACTTAACTTCGTTCTACCCCACATCGGTAGTCCGATCGCGAGACCTCTCATATAATGACCCAATGAACCTTTGTGTTAAACACAAAGCCATGAAACTGGAGCTCTCAATTAACAAATGCTGTTGCCATCGTTCGGCACGCGAGGTCGTTAGCGATGACAAGTGCTGTCCTGGGTTGTTGCGATCGCGTCGTGAGCCAGGCGATTGTACTGCTTGATCGTATTGGGCCCTATGGACAAATGGTGAGAAATAAAAATACCGAGTCGAATTTGACCATACTTAAGAAAACGATTTTTTGACAATGCAGAAAGCGACACAACTCAATGTGTTAAAGATTAGTCAGATTGACAAAAGAAACAGTTGGTCATTTGATGCTACTGCAAAAGTGCTTTTAGACCTAACGAGCATTCGCTCATTCTATCCCCCACTCTTCGAAATTTATTCGTTTCACAAAACGTGATTCATCGAAATTCGTTGATTTTGTAGAGTGGGGGATAGAATGAGCGAATGCTCGTTTGGTCTAAATGCACCTTTAGTTACATGAATAGAAACTTAGGAGAACATTTTTCAAAAGATGGTTTGTGTTGTCGGGCGAATATACAGGTTGAAATTGCTTGAGTGTATCGGGCAAATAAACAAATGGTGAGGGATAAAATGACGAGTGGAATTTGATGCTTCTGTCATGTTAAATTGATAGAAAATTACGTAGGCATACAATATTTATTATGGATTTCGAAACAAGTTTACGTTTGTGTAAAGAGATAAGAGAATCGCATTGTTCTATAATCAAATCAACCTCGCAATGAACAAATAGTGAAGGATATAAAGAAAAAACGACGCATCGGCTAGAATGGAATGAGGCCTAAAATAATGTTTGTAATGAAATATTTATATTCTCTGCTAAGAACAGTTACATTTTGTAGGTAAGGTTTGTAGTAAAAGGATGGACCACTATTTTCAAAAAATCAACGTAAGGCTTTCCTTGATTCAACTTTGTTAGTTTCATTTGCTGTCGGTAATGATAACTTCATTCATGTCTGACTTAAATCATGTGTCTATCATATACCAAGTTTTCAAATACTTGCCTCACACTATTATATTGGACAGTTGACATCACATTTGCTGTAATCATTATTAGTAAAGGACCTCCTTTTGAAGACGAAAGTCTTTGATCAGTGTGTGTTGCCAGTGATGACATACGGTACTGAAACGTGGCCGGTACTGTTACGATGGGCCTCATAAGAAGGCACAAAGTCATCCAAAGGGCAATGGAGAGGGCTATGCTAGGAGTCTCTCTGCGTGACCGGATTAAAAATGAGACCATCCGCAGCACAACCAAAGTAACCGAAATAGCTCTCCGAATCGCTAAACTGAAGTGGCAGTGGGCGGGGCACATTGCGCGTAGAACCGATGGCCGTTGGGGCGGGAAGATTCTTGAGTGGCGGCTAGGGTGTTTCATTTTTCAAAATTGTGAAATTTTCTCTGACTTTGCTCACGCCCTAAGTTTCTCTGATATAAAAATGGTATATTTAAATTTTTATTGAGATTGGATAACGTTTAGAGGTTGCACACTTTTGAAAGCGGAGCCAAAGCCCCATACATTACGAAAAAAATTACTTTGTTATAAATTCATAAAAAATAATGAACCAACACTAAAATTACTTGGGAAAGTAGATTCTATCGTCAAATATAAAAAAAGGATTTTATTCTTTAAGCACGTGTGTGAATTTACTTTAACCTTAATATGGTATTATTTATAAAGTAACCTAGATCCCGGTTTTTTACTTAATTTTAGGCCATAATTCGATGTTTACATATAGTACACTAATCTATTATAGTTATGAATCTAGTAAAACACTGGGAATTAGGTTTTCATAAGTGCCCTATAAATATTTTTTTGAATTTATACCTACTTCCAAAGAATAAGTTCTCATTTTTAATATATGACATTAAATTCGACTTGTCCATTCTTTTTTAGTGTTGGTTCATTATATTTGATTAATTTATAACGAAGGATTTTTTTTCGTAATGTATGCTTTGGCTTTACTTTCAAAAGTGTGCAACCTTTAAACGTTGTCCAATCTCAATAAAATTTTATATATATCTTTTTTATATCAGAGAAACTTAGGGCGTGAGCAAAGTCAGGGAAAATATCACAATTATTTTTTGCCCATACAAAAGTGAAACACTCTAGTGGCGGCCACGTACCGGAAGGCGTAGCGTGGGTAGGCCCCCCACAAGGTGGACTGATGACCTGGTAAAGGTTGCAGGAGTCCGCTGGGTGGCGCAGGACCGGTCATTGTGGCAGTCTTTGGGGGAGGCCTATGTTCAGCAGTGGACGTCTTTCGGCTGATATGATGATGAATCGAGATCCTATTAACACTGGTTTATTGAAACGTTAAATTTTCCTAAACAATGGGAAGAAAGCAGCTGCCCTCTACACTAATGACTTATCAGACGTCATTTTTAACTAAGATATCGTCATTAATGAAGTCTTAAATTTGGCATCCCTCTTGACACGATTTCCAAAATTGTCCACGTCAGTTGCTGAAATTGCTATTGGGGTAAGAATTAGAAATATTTCGTTGTTGATTTGATGCTATAATAAATTAAATTTAACAACAAGCTTAATAAGATGTTTTGAGATTGGCAACATTTCTATTGATATTTTATGCTTATTTTTAACTTAACTGCGGGTGTGACCCTCAGTTGATTTGAGAATTTCTTCCAGCTGGTAAGCTGGTAGTTTTTTGCTGTTATTTTGCTGGTCCTTTTGTAGTGTAGTGACTGTAGTGTAGTAACATGCTCCATAGCATGTTACTAGATCGTTTCACGTACCCTGGATAACTGGACAGAAAAACTACGACTCTACGACAAAAACAAAATACTCGACCCCCAAATCAAAGTGTCTAGTCTAGTTGACAGAGATCAGCTTGGGCTTGTACAATCCACGTCAAAGATATATTTACAAGTTACTAAAATATATGTACCTACACGTTCTTATATTACGATAATAAACTCCCGTAAACATACAATTGTCAACTTTTTTTTTGAGAATAAACATCTGATGTATTTGGGTAAAATAATATACAAAATAAAGGGAGTGTTGAAATTTTGTCATAGACTGTACCTCCAATACTATTTGGTTTAGTTAATAAACACATCAAAACATGGGTGCGTGTTTACCACGCTTCTTCGGGTTTGTAATAACGGCTCGATAACGCTAATATAGCTTTCCGAGTAGTGTTGGTACGGGTGCGCCAAAGTATTTATAAAATTGCAACTTAGATTATTGGAACTCCGAAAATTTTTCTTATACAATTTAACTTCATAATGATCGGTATTTAGAATAATCTTTGTTCATAATTATCATCACATAGAATTATTTATGTTCATAATATTGTTTTTTATACATATTTTTAGTACTAACATTTATGTTTATATAATTTTTCACTATACTTATTTTATGCTATATATTCTAATGTTACAGGTATTTATTTTTATCTGTACTGGTTTTATGTATGAATTATTTTTGTTTAATTAAATATAAATCGTACTATTATTGTAAACTAGCAACCTGCACAAATCAGGTTGTGGCAGAGTAGGTACTGTACTAAACGGGTTCCCTCTAAACTTTTTTTGTCCGAAAGGCTTAGGACATAACAGACTTGGTATAATCTATTTTGGCATCAACTTAATGAGACAGAAACATCACTAGGCTTAAATAACAATATTTCGAATATTATTTTGTCCGGAACCATATCGGCATATCATTAATTACGCCGAGTGTTATAAGACAGAAATTAGATTTGCATTTTTTTTTTGGGCATGTAGCCACATGTTCGAAACGTGCCTTTTTCGTCAGGCAGAATTTGCTGTGAGGGTGAAAATTTCTGCAGTGAACGAGCGAAGCGAGCGAACAAAACCTTCCGGGGCAGATCCGACTCGGATAGGTCAGGTTAGAAGACTAAGGCGGGAGCTTTTTTTTTAGCAACCTAGAAAGTACTCAGCTCAGTAACACAGTAAGTAAGGTACAGAGGTTGTAATTATTCCTTCTCTGTTATGCTAAAACAAACTATGCCGATACTATTTATGCACATCCAGATTATGCCTCATCATAAATAGGAGCATCGAAATTATGCTCGAATAATATTCGAACAACTCGAAATCTGCCACAAAGAAATATGCTAAAGTTGAGTATGACAACAGTTTCTGCACAAAGCCCATTATGACTACATAGTTTATGTTATTCATAAAAGAATTATACCACAACAGAGTGAACCTAATGGGAAAATGTTTATAAATAAACAATTTATTTCAAATAACTTTATAGTATAATACATTGTAGGTAGAAGTATAATATTTAGTAAGAAAAAAAGTATGAGAAAAAATTTTCGGAGTAATGATGATTATGAGTAAAAAACGGTATTAGTAAAAATATTCGAAGAATAAATTGTATAAGTGCCAATATGGACCCTGTTGGTACCTACTCTACTAATTTCAGTACCGAAAAACTACCCAACTATAGTCCAAAAGCTCTCAACTATGTTCCAAAACTAAGTCAAATATCTTCGATTTAGTGTAATTATTATATTATTCACGCAGATGTTACACAAAGTCTCCTCATTAATACATCCTCTCCTCATTCGTCTCCTCATTAAACTTAGATAAAACCAAAATAAAAGATTTCCATTGATGCTTAATTACGAGTTGAACTTGTGGACCATAGTTGTAGTACTGGACTATAGTTGTATGGTTTTACGGTAACTCTATTCATCATCATTATCATCAGCAGTATCTCAGTCTACTGCCAGACTCTCTCTCTTCCATTATCTGTGCTTTTTCACTTTTACACACACCATTTAGCGTGCAATTAAAAGATAATAATTTTAGTAGTTGTAACGACGATTCAGTATAAATTTAGCACTAAATTTCAATATTAAGTCTTTTCGAGTGTTATTTAATTTTATAAACTTTAAGCGATATTACAATATAAAAACGCCAATCAAGCTTAAATTCCTACGAACTTGACTGAAATTAACGTTTTTTAAATGTCTCGCTAATTTAGAAGTGTAAATGACCATCTACGCGTATTGGCGATCGCAGTAGTATGTCCACTATCATGCCGCTGCTGCTCATCATCTTCAAAAAAATTAACAGTCCATGACACTTCAATCGCTTAGTCGACTCTTACGATCGAGTTCCTTGCGAAGAGTTGGGGTGGTGACACGTATATCACAAGAACGTAACGACTTAACCCTTTAATGTTTTGGCTTGTCTTATGCATGCATGCATCAGCCTATGATAGTCCACTGCTGGACGTAGGCCTCTCCTATTAACTGTGCTATACGCATTAAGAGGTAACTGCCCATAATCGCCACGCTGGGCAAGCGGATTGGCGATCGCAGTAATGTGTACACTATGATGACGCAGCTGCCCATCATCAATCTTTTATCAATGGTCAGTGACACTTCAATCCCTTAGTAGACTCTTACGATACCCGCATGAGGAGTTGGGGTGGTGACAAATGTATTCTTACTTGTTAATGGCTTCTCTTATGAATACTAGGTAAAACTACAAAGAGTCAGCTATAAAAACTTGT
>JALPQI010006153.1:0-53850 GCA_025490895.1 Thaumatotibia leucotreta
AATACCTCTTTTCAAACTATCAGCCATAGAAACTTAACACTCACATGCTTTAATTTTTGCGATAGACTCTATTCCTATGTAAAATAAGAGCGATGCATGGCTGATAGTTTGAAAAGAGGTATTAAACTTTTCAGACTAAACCATTAGTAGGGTGTTAATAAATTTTAATTAAAGTTTAATTTCAACATAAAAATTTGTTATGCTAAAAAAAAAACTTGGTTCCACTTAAGTACTACATAAACGTGACCGCCATCGATTACTGAATTAGAAAAATGGGTTCCTGTTCACCGATTAAATTCCACCGTGTATACCTACCTATTTAATAGTACCTGTTAGCTTTCTTGACGCCAAAACTTTTATGACAGAACTTTCGGACCGACTAGGTAGTAAAGTAAGTACATGTCATGTCTGTAGGGTAGGTGGTCCATTAAGGAAAGGGCTTATTAACACCAGAAACATATATGTTTGCATAGTTTAAGTAACATAATTTTGCATAAAACCAACGTGACTCAGGCGACCGTAACCATGGCAATAACAGACAGAAAAAAGTTGATTCCAACCTACTTACCAAGTTTCAACATGGTTTCAACAGTAATGTTTCGGAAACAGTAACTGTGACATGTCACAGTATTTGTCGCAGATGTATGTATACATCTGCATAAAATACTTAGCAGTCAAAGTAACAAAATAGTAGGTATAGTCGCCGTCATATACATCGGAGTGACCTTGATGCTCAAAAATATCTGAACTTGCACTCTAACGCCAAGACAATAATTGAGACTTGGTCCGATATACACCGTGTTTTTTTAAATTCCGTTAAATTTAACAGGCTGCTTGGTACGTTAATTGGAGCTAGGTACCTGGTATATTATAGCTTTTAGTCGAACTCGAAAAAAAATATTTTTTTCGTTTTCATGCATAATAAATGAAATTTAATGAGAAAGATTCACACTTACGAGAGAACCTTAAGAATAACACAAAAGTTAATTTCAGGTGACTGACGGCACATATCAAAATATATAGCATTAGGATATTTTTTTAATAACTCAATAACAGTAAGAGTTAAGATACTACTTTCGTAGAGAAATTGATTATTTTTGACCTCATTAAGCTTCCCATTAATTTAACGGAAATCAATAAAAACACGGTGTATATGTGAGATCCCTGGTCGCTCCAATATATCTATATACTGGGTTTTGCGGGAAAAATGTCTAATACTTACCTCGAACCAATATAGTGATGTATAAAAAATATTGAAATATAATTATCTTGACCCCGGTTATTTTATGAGGCAACTAAGTTAATGAAATGGAGATAGAATAATTAGGCACTTGCCGCTAATTTCCAAAGTTATTAATTGAGGCGTTAGAATGGCCGTCATCTGGCCGGCCACGGGAATGGCAGCTATCTGCGGCTATGTATGTTCGCCTAAATGACTTCTTTTGATAATGTTCCAACAAATATACGAGTATAATAGAGCATTTTAAGGAATCTTTAAATTCCGAATGTTTTGGTTTTATACTATTTTATACAGGGTCAAACATGAGTCGTGAACAGTAATACGTTTTTCTAACTCTATAAACAACTAACAATTACTCGTAAATGCCCCCCAAACTTACTTAAAAACTGAGAAGTTATTTATTTATTTTTTTAATTTTTTCGGGTTTATGTTTTTATATTTTTTGGCTTTAGGATATCCAAAAGGATTTTTAAGAAAAATTAATGGTATGATTAAAATTATCTCTTCAAACTGAAGTAATTAATAACGGCAATTTTGTCATTTTGTGTAAATTAAATGATATTTATTATCACAGTTTATAACATTATTCATATATTTAAAACGTTAAATAGCTTAAATAGCCGTTATTATTTTTGAAAAACACCTTAAAAATAAGAAAAAGCCACAAAAATACAAAAAAACATGTCTATTTCTAAGTACCTAATTTATTGGACATTCTATCGTTAGTTGTTTATAGAGTTTGAAAAACGTATTACAGTCCACGACTCATGTTTCACCCTGTATTATTGCTTCAATTACGAAACACAATTGATGCTGTCATTACGATTAGAAGATCTATACTAAACAATATAATTTTTTATAAGAAAAAATTATAGGTATACATTATGTTATACAGTGTGTTTTTCTTCATATTATGCTATAACTTTAAGGGAAGCTTATTTAGGTCAAATATAATTAATTTCTTTAAGAAACTAGTGTTTTAACTCTTACCGTTATTGAGTTATTAAAAAAAATAGTTTAATCACTGAACATATGTGAAATTGCAACCTTTATTACATTCTAATGTTACTTATTTTGACATGTGCCGTTAGTCACCTGAGATTAACTTTTATTTTATTCTTAAGGTTCTCTCACACGTACCACTTCATTTATTATGTATGAAAACAAAAAAAAAGAATCGAATTTTCCAAAAGCCGATATAGGTACCACACAACTTCTATGAATGGCCCAAGTAACCTGTCTAATTTATCGCAAATCGAAACGAATACCCTGTATTGTTAGGTAATTGATACACTCGGCCTCAAATAAAGTCTTCATCAAATCAAAGGACAAGGTGCTCAAAAATATCTTAACACTCACTCTAAGGCACTGGTCTCACTGTGAGCTACTAAGCTATGAACTATGGGCTATAAACACGAACAAAATATACGCACTCGCCCGGCGGTGTTAGCTGATAGCTGGGCGAGTATCGCTGTGTCTCTTTTATTTACACGGGATTGCGTATCTTTTGTTCATGTTTATAGCTGATAGTTCATAGCTTAGTAGCTCGCGGTAAGACCAGTGCCTAAGAGCTACAAAGCATTTGACGCTGATTGTACAAACATTAAATGCAGTACCTAACGCTGTAAATGCTGTAATACGATTCTAACGTAATTACCAACCCCCTTATTCATAAGCGTCACCTTACTTTACAAGCTGCTAAGCTAAGTATTGTTTGTCTCTTTCAGATTTATAGACATATTGATAATACTGAAAGATACCAACAATATTTAGCAGCTTGCTAAGTTAGAAGACGTTTAACCTCCTGAGTCCTGGATAAAAAATGAGTTCACTAGCATAAAAGCCGAGAGTCCTTTATAACACTATCAGCGTAAAGTCCTGGGTAAAAATCGAGTATGCTCGCATAAAAGCCGAGAGTCCTTTGTAACACCATCAGTGTTGAGTCCTGAACTTTCTGTCGCTTATTTTAAGGTTTAAAATGAGTCTGTTAGATTTTTGTTGGAACTAAGTTGGTTATATACTCAAAGAGGTATACTTTAAGCATAATTTATTTTACAAATTATTTGAATTTTTATTGTGCTGTATAATTTAGCACATTTTTTTTACCGTTCGTTGTGACGATATTCATGCTATAATATTATGCATCGAATATATCTATGTAAAGGCCCAGGATGCTTAGCCAAGTTGCCAATCGCTAGTGCTTAGTAGCGTATCGTAGTTTTCCCTCTCTGTCACTCTTTCATATTAGTGCGACAAAGACAGTTAGCTGCCTTTCGTTTACGATTGACGATTAAGCGCTAGCGATTGGCAACATGACATGTTTAGGCACCCTGGTGTCTTGATTAAAGTTCTAAATCAAATTATCATTCAAGGCATGGGATGAATTTCAATATAATAGTATGATAGTGTTATATATGGGTTGTTGGCAGCTAATACTTTTGTAGGAAGGTCAAAAGTTTCACATTATTATTCAAAATAAATATGAATGTATGTGGAGTAATTACGGAAACTTAATTTAGAGCTTTACACTAGACTTTTAAATTGAAAAATCATATATTATATTTTATTTTTGAAAATAATCACATTAAACATGTATGAAAGCCACTTAAGAAAATATTATTGTTGTATCAGGCAGCATTTGTTGTCGCGTGGTGATATTACCTAATCGCTAAGTGAAGGAAAATATTAAAAGTAGACATTTAGTAAGATATAATAATAACGTGTAAGTACACAATTTCTAGAAATAGTCCTGAATCTCCCACGACATTACAGGCAGTTTGAGGATCACGAATCATTAGACAATTAGGTACTTCAGGCTTGTTTAGGCGGGGCAGGTGGACAGTTGTATCCTTTGTGGAATTCTCTGTGATAAGTCCATGGCGACTGCAGCTCGAAACGTCGATATTCTTGAGCGAACTCTACTGGTTCATAGACAATCTTCTTCAATTCGTCGTCATAACGAACCTCTGTATACCCAACCAATGGAAAATCTTTCCGCAAAGGGTGCCCTTTAAACCCGTAGTCAGTTAAAATTCTTCTCAAGTCTGGGTGATGTGTAAATATAACCCCAAACATATCGTATGTTTCTCTTTCAAACCAGTTAACACCATTCCATATTTCGTACGCAGAGTGTAATGGCGTCAATTCATCAGTATAAGTTTTAACTCGAGCCATTGATCCAAATCTGAAACTGCGGAGCATGTACGCGACTTCGAATCTATATACACGGCTAGGGACATCTATTGCAGTGACCAATGAGCACTGGCCAAAACAGGCATGTTGGTGATGTGCCATGAAGCTCAATACACAGAACATACCATCAGGAGCAACTAAAATTTCAAGTTCATCTGTATGAGTCATTTGTATCTTTTGAACATATTTAGGTATACATGCAGCAACATATAAACCAAATTCATAAAGCCTTTGCCTGACTGCGTTGTTATGTTTCCTAAGAGTCGAAGCTTGGACTTCGATTGGCTGCAAAGCCAAACCTTTCTCTACCATGGATGCATATTCTTGGTTTGCTTTCATCTCCTGGCCTGGATCCTGAGCTTTGCAAGGATCCTGAGCTTTGCAAGGGTCCTGAGTTCTGCAAGGATCCTGAGTTTTACAAGGATCCTGTGTTTTACAAGGATCTTGAGTTTTACCAGGGTCTTGAGGTTTGCATGGATCATTGCTTGAACCCATATTTGTAAGAAAAACGGAACGCTTAAAAACATGTGCAATTGTGTTTTTGACTATAGATGATAAAATTTTATTCATTTTAATATTAATATCAACTAAATTTGGAAGTATTATCTTTATTTACTTTACTAATCTAAAACTGTTTTTAACCACAATATTATTTATAATAATTTACCTGTTAATTAGTGACAGGTTACTGTCAAATAATAGTCAAACCAAACTAGCCTAAAACACAACGAGCCTCTTTAGTAAATACATATAGCAACAGCCCTAGCACATGTTGTGTTTGACAGCAGATGCGGCTGGCGGCTTCCCGTCTCTTTTTAATCGGTAGGTACAATCATATTACAACCTCTTTAGTGTTTGCCTAACTTTGTCATCTTTACATCAATTTTATTCGAGGTGGAAATGTTAATTAAGACCGCAGTAAACATTGGACCAATGTGAGCTAATCTAAGGGATGGACGCAATAATGCGATGGAGCGAGATTGCAAGATTGCTTTGCTTCTCTTTCGTATAACAACATGAAAATATATTTTACTACTATAATTCTAGTATAAAAATGTCTAAATAGAGAAACGTAATATTTTGATTAAATGCACGATTATGTCAATAATTGTAATGGAAGGAGAATACAATCAATTGTAGTATTTTTAAAATTCTTTTTGATTCTATTAACTACCACAGTTACTATGATTCAGTTTAAAATAAGTGTAATAATAATAATACCACTTCGCGTGTCGAAACTAAATAATATTGATAGTTTTGATACATATTATTACTGTCTAGCGCAATATATCCATGAAGTGGATAAAGTAAGTACTATTCGGAGGTTGTATTTTCACTAAAATCCTACGACCATCTAAGAATAATTCGAATGTTATTGATACCTACGGTTTTCTTTGTATTAGTAGATACTGCCTGTCGCTCCCGACCCGTGGTCCAACCGCTATGTACAACTAGTTGGGCCACGGGAAAATAAAATAATCCATAATCCAACCGATTGTACTACGAGGAAGTTAGTTTACCCGTGGTCCAATTGGTTGTACCACGGTACACTAAATTTATCGGTAGTCCAATACTAGAACATATATTTATGTATACTAGTTGGACGATTGCCCCTCAGCTGTACTATGGGTCATAATTACATGACAGTAAAAAAAAGTAATCTGACAGTTGAACCACGGATAATTTTACTTACCCGTGGCACAACCAGTAAAGTTGGACATAGCTGTTGGACCACGGGTCGGGAGCGCTACCAGTTATACTAGTAGATTGACACTGACACCGCGTTTACCATGATTTAAGGCTTCAATTTGTCAAGTTCTATTTAAAGTACAGTCAGTTGCAAACAACTAAGTAGGTAAGTACCTACATAATGAATATTAATAAATTTCCTTTTTATATCAAAACTTGAAAGGATTCAACTGATCAAGTTACTTATTAAATTGATAGTTAATGAAGACCTAGCGAGTATTCTTTACTGATTGCTGTGATATCAATTTCATTTTATAGTATGATTAGTTTAGCGCAAACTAATTTGGTGACCTTAATGTCTTTGATATTTAAATACTGCACGGCCTAAAAGGCCTTTGCATAACTATCACTAAATATTATCGCTGAAACTCAATAATATAATATTAAAGAATAGCATAAGAAAGAAAAGGAGTGAAATATTAATAATAACACTCCAGACAAGGACAAAGTCCATCAGCGCTGATTGGATTTACTCTGATGACAATAGAAATGAAATCTTGGTCATAAATATGATTTAACAAAAAGAAAGCTTTTTGAAAGAGGTTTAAAGTAGAACGGTTTTAGTTTGGTTCGTAATTTTAATTGCCTTCAATATGAGTTAGGTGGGTCGATTGCAAATAAAATTAAGTACATAATATATTTAAAGGCTGGAACGAAAAAAAAATAACGTCACTCTTTTGTGGTACAACGAAGTTGTCTCTTGTAGGCTTTTGTATGAGTAACTTTTGTAACACAATGGAAATTATTGTAATTTAGTTTTCACTAAACCCTTAATTACGTACATTTTAATACTTTCTTCGGTAAACCGCGAGGATTACACATGAAATAAAACTATGAATACCGGTAAACTCACGTATATTAATTAACTTTAATTTCATCCCGACGTTTCGAACACTTTACGGGGTTCGTGGTCTGCGGGCGACTGCCGGGTTGAAGTTAAAATTAGTTAATATACGCGAGTTTATCCATTTTCATAGTTTTATTTTCTTCGTACATTATCTTAATAATAAAACTCCTCTTACTGTTTAATGTGTAAGTTTATTCGGGTCACAAATCATTCATCGTATTTTGTAGCAACCAAGAAATCATATTTTAAGGACAAACGGGTCTTAATCGCGTAAGTTTACGCGATTAAGACCCGTTTGTCATTTAAATAATATTTGTGATTTTCGTGCAGATTTATGTTCATGGTGCTATTACAAAAAGGATAACTGAATAATTATGCAAACATCATCGTAAGTACTTAAGTCTCGCAGAACTTAGATAATTAGGTATAATTTTAACAAAGATTTGTTGAAACTAATAAATAATCATCACATGTAATATCATTAAACTATAAACATGTACTACTTTAAATGTATAATTTAAATAGATATTATTTGTAAGCTTTAGGCCGGTTTTGATTAGAGAAGTAGCCGTCCATGGCACACCGCCCTGCGGCCGGAAAGAAAGATTTACTCAAGTTTTCGGCTACCCAAAACACCCAGTTTTAATTTTTGAATATTTAAACGCGGAGCTAAAACGGGTCAAGCGGAAAGGTTCCTACGATAAATCTAGTGAACCAACATTGAAAAGAAAGGTTGAACTTCATAATAACAGAACCATCTCGTGGCGCTATTTGAAGAAATTTTAATTGCAACAGATTTGATATTGATATTTTAAATTAAAAGTTTACTATTTAGATGTTTTACTCCTATTCGTTAGTACCTGCCCTTATATCCGTAAGTAATATTATTATAAGGTAAAGTATAAGATTTTGCTACAATGTAAGATATTTATTTTTCTACTCAAGATCTCTGAGGCCCTACCGAGAACCACTAACAAAGTATGTCCGAGGGGAGATACCTACTTCGTTCGTGATTCGAGAGAGGCTCGCACTTGTGAATTCGTACGTAAGTGTGACAGGGAGGCAACACTTCGTTCGTGGTTTGCGGTAGGGCCTTTGATCTGGACGTATGGTTGCCATAATAGATTTCATACAGCTTTGTTAGCGAGGTCACTACCGACTGGGCTACGAAACCCATCAAAATACTCCTAGTTACAAATGACGATACAAATGACAAATCGACGGGTTACTCTTAAATCAAGCTTAAATTCACGCACAATTATTACAGTCAAATGAAAACGTAGCCCATTTATCATTTACAGTCTCATACATAAAACAGAGCCCGGGCAGTACTTGATTCAGTGTTTCCCGCCATCCAACTCCAGATTGTGCCCGCAACACCGCAACTTCCGGCTTCCGGTGGCTGCCTGCGCTTGCGCGTAACTAGCGACATCAACTGCCTCTCTAGTTATTAAAAACAAATTCAACCTAGCCTTCTAAATCTTCTTGGCCAAAATATTGTTCATATGCCGAAATTACATTTGCGAGATAAAGTTCTAAATTCATTAACTTTACAAATTTTCTCAATCTCAGGAGGCTTTAGGTAGCAAAACATAGATAAAACGTATTTGTGACTGACATTTTTATGTTCCATAATTTGTATAAAGAGACAGTAATCTTCACCCTTCTCGTAGATTTTCACACATCTCCTTTTAATTCTATTCAATTAAGGTACACGTTAACACGATACGTTTTCCTCGGCTTATAGCTTCTCTAGCCTCCTGCCGCCCAAATACCTTAAAAGGTCTCCATCTCCATAAAAAAAAAGAAGTTCTATTCTATTTTCTTCACTATTAATTCAAAATTCACTGGCGAATTTTATTGTCTGGACGGCAGGAGGCTAGCCCATTTTCGTACTAAGGTTATGTTATGACACTGGATAGGGATAGAATCGACGAATTATGGCCATGTTAAATCAAGAGATGATTGGTTCCAACTTTTTGTAACAACAACAATTACTATTTGTAGCAACATAAGTTCTAGTAGCTCTGGTGTGAAAATAACTGTATATGAATATTTAATACATTTAGAAAGCATTGCCTTTATAAAACTAGTGGTTTAATTGGTGAACATTATTAATAAGTGGCCTTCTCACAATTTTATAAGGGCTACAGCCTTAGGACGTTTTAATATTATAATATTAAAACGAAGATATATTGTATATATATTAAGTAGACCATAATCTTAAAAACCTACTAAAATAACAAATATAGATAGTAAATACACCGAAGCTTAAACCTACGCATTACTTTCTGCTACAGTTTGAGCTTGTGTAGGTCCTATCAAAGACACATTAGAAATAAAGATTTCTGACATAGTTCCGTAACTTGCTATATTTATCTTAGCAACAGGTATTAGATAAAGGAATAAAAACTATCATCAGTCATCCAGATACTTGTTATTTACTGGGCGTTCAGTAGTATAGTATTCATATGTTTTGAATCGAGTCTTGTCAGATGATTTTAAACTATGAATCTAGTACCCGTAACGTCAACCTTAAGATAATAAGGAAATAATATTGTTGTCGAGGTTCTATAATTAAAAGCTTATACATACAATAAATATGTAAATACACAAAATACCTATATACACAAAATTCGTTCATTGATTATTCTGTATATGTCCAATGCTTCGCTGTCGTTATCCATATTTCGAGGTACGTCAAGACTATGTGTCTACTATCATTAAATTCATAAACATCTCAATCATTGACATATTAAGACTCAATTTTTGACTCCTGCGTTCAACTTTATGCTATGACATTATGATTGCTGTGTCATGTATTTGGTGCTTGTACGATATTGTGATTTATCACATTAACTGTCTCAATTTGTTACAGGTCTCTGCCAGTATCTAGGTGGGATGGAGTCTTGCGGGACACATGTCGAAACTTGGAGGACGAACTTCCTTCGAACGGAGCGTAGAGCCTTGTTCGCCTTGTAACGCTCTCTGCCTACCCCAAGGTTTAAAATCTTCATAATTTATAAGACAAGAAATTTACCAAAGTTTTATTATTGTTAAGATCTGCAAGTAATTAAGCCCCAATAGGCGCGAAGTTGTTTTTGTTGGGAGTTATGGATGACGCATGTGTTCGCAGTCGGGGTATGACTAGAATGGGTGTTAATTTGTTTTTGGAATAACAACGTTGTTTATACAAGTAGGCGGGTATTTTTACACACGGGGGCGCTGTCAATACACGCAACATCTATGTACCTATATTATACCATATATTTTTAGTAATAACTAATAATCAAGATTTTTTTTATTTGTGAATAAAATATTTACGTGGTTGTTTGTCAAGACACCTACACAGACAAATTAAGCTGTTGCTTACCATCAGTTACAGTCATATGCATGATTTCTTATTACTGTAGTAAACAAAAAATACTTCCGATGTATCGTTTATCCAACTATCGTGATGCAGATAATGTGTTCCTACTAAAATAAAATAATCCATGTGATAAAACTATTAATAAGATACAGCTCCTTGACATAATTGTTTTTGATCATTCACATTTTTTTTTGACAATGATTCCAGTAAATATGACAATAGATAACGCTTTTGTAATCCTTTTAATACCTACTAACTTTAAAACTTAATGAAAGGTTTCATCAATTTATGCATCAGGCTTGATCCTCTGACCGGTGACGAGAGCCTTCATTTCCAGCAGGCTTTCACCGGCGAGCTGTGCTGCCTCTAAAATGGCAGGCGTCTGCTTTGCAGCATCACTAGAGCTTCGTTTCGTATTTGCCGGTAAGCTAGTTCTATCGTGCTTAATACTAGAATGGGAAGATAAAAGTTTTGAATTCGGCTATGCTGGTATTATTTTGCTACCAATGCAAAGTTTTCTCTATACAAGCAGCAGATTTGTGTCTCAGGCTAGTAACGAGCGTTTTCAGATCCGCGAGCTGCCACCAGCTCTAGAGAATTAGCAAGGCTTCTATCTACGTCTGCCGGTTACCTAGGTCCATATTGCTTACCACTAGCATGAAAGGAATTTTAAAATTATGATACGATTCGATAGCTAATGAATGGTTTTCTCTATTCATGCAGCAGGCTTGATCTTCTGACCAGTGACGAGAGCCTTCAGTTCCAGGAGCCCCTCGCCGGCGAGCGGCGCTGCCTCTAGAATGGCGGGCGGTCGCGGGAGCTCTGCCAGCAGCCGTCTGCTCTGCAACATCAGCAGGGCTTCGTTTCGCATCTGCCGGTAAGCTAGGTCCATCTTGCTTAGTACTAAGATGAACTGAAAATGATTGAATGGTTAGTTTAAAATGTATTCTGCACGTATCTATCTACATTGTTACATTGACATGGGAGTAAGACTACATTTGTTACCATCCCAACTCTTTCCGTGGGTATGAAACTAGCTTGGTGTACGAGTGAGGTAAATATAAAGTTGAATACGCGGCAAACGTCAAATTCAAATGGTACCATTAGCAGATATATGTCACATTAGGATTTTAAAGTTAGGTTGTGTGCGTGAATTGCGTTCGTCTGTAAACTACAGTAATTTTACAAAATCTAAACCTCCTCTTTATTTTATTGTTGTTAATTATTTATTTACCTTAGCATGTCTAAGACACGGCTCGGCCAATAGTGTATATAACATGAGAGCCGCTGCCGAAATCTGACATAAGTTTGACGTGTCCACTACAAATATTACCTGAAAAATAACCTTAATAATTACGGTTATTACAGTCACTGCAGGCCTACAACTATAAGTTCTTACGTAAGTTATAGGGACGGAGCTATACTAAATAACGAGAGGTGCATATTATCACTATCTCATTCCTTAGTATAGCTCCGTCACTACAACTTACGTAAGAACTCACAGGTGTACGGCCGCTCTTAGGCCAGCCGTACACCTGTAAGTTCTTACGTAAGCTATAGGGACGGGGCTATACAAAGGAATGAGATAGTGATATTCACTTCTCATTCCTTAGTATAGCTCCGTCCCTATAACTTACGTAAGAACTTACAGGTGTACGAGCGCTCTTAGGCTTAGCGCATTATTGGTGAGACAATATGTAATCGCAAGATAGATTTCCCGTCTTTTATTGACTATATTAATGAAGCCCGCAGTTTCATGACAAATTAACTATCATTTATTTTAACTGGGTAAACGAAACACGTAACGCTAACCATATTCCGTTTTTAGGATTAGACATCAGAGTTGAGCAAAAAGTGAACCCATTACTCCTTCCGATTATACTGATTATATTGTATGTGTACTTTGTAATCTAGATTACTAAGGTACCTAAGTACCTATGAAATAAGTGTTAAATATCTATATAAAAAAAAGTAAGTAGTGAAAATCATATCCAACTGAAAGAGCCACTTTTCAATACGGAAACTATTCTATTACAAGGCTACACTTACACAATACTTCAATTACCTTATCAACTCCATCCAAATAATTATTCCACAGTGACGCCATCTCTCCGCCAACTTCTCTAATGCTCAATGTTTGCTTCTTCCCGTTTTTATTGAGATAGTGTATATCATAAATATTCGTTCCTATAGTAGGTACTGGACTATAAGTATTGTCAATACCATCAGCTTCTTGAAGTTTTTTCAACAACGTCGTTTTACCTGATCCTTTAGGACCCAGACAAATGACATTAATACACGGCTCTTGGTCATCTACTACAGGACGAAGAACGTTTTTATTCATATTTTAAGTTTTATTTACTAATAGAATAGACAAATACTAAGCTAAGGCTTGTTATTTGCAGCGGCAAATTCGCTTGGCAACGAAAATTATTGATTAAACAATTCGATAGATGGCGCATCACTTTTCTTTAGGGACAAAATATTAAACGTGATTTAAATGGTATGTCAGGTTATTTTATTACGTTATGTTATGTTAAGTTTTGTAGCCAAATAATGAACTAAGTTTTGGATTAAGCCTAGTTTAGGTAATTTATTATAATGATAAACATTTTTCACAGAATAAATTTTTGTGGAATATTTTTTCCGGCAATCTGTTAATTTTAATGTTTTGTGCGAGAGTGATTTAGCACGAACATTATTTCTATTATTTATAATCCTGTTACGAAAGATCTCGTGGCCGTTCCACATTTTTCTTTCAGAATTAATGTAATTGGACCGTTTTCGAAAAAGAGATGTATTTTAAGTGCTCACAGAAGATATTTTGTAACAAAATATTTTGTGGTGAGGATTATTACATGTAAAATTACATTTTTCATTCGAGAATAATGGATGAAAGAGCAATGAATAGCATTTATTTTATAGATATGGGAATCAAAGAACGAAGTGCGTGAACCTCTAGTTTATATTTCGACGGCCCCTACGTAAGTTGTCGTAACTTGAAATTTGGGTTTTTCTTTTTATTTCATAAAACATTATATCTTTTAGCAATGTTTCCGTTCCACGAAGAAAAAATTAAAAAAACCTATTACAAATAGGTTTTTGACACCCGAAAACTATCGTAACTTAAAAAAGCACCGTCGTATACTGTAGTAAGTGTACTTACGATAGTTAATACGGGACGGCCACCCGCAACCGCGCAGCGTAAGTGCCAGTTACGATCTTATACGCGGTGGGGCAGAGGTTTTTCAAGAGCGATAATTTTTTACCAAAAACTAACAACTAGATGAAACCAAAATGGATAAACGATACATTTTCTTCGATAAAAGTAAGACACTACATCGGAAACAAACTCAAAGTAACTGCGAGACCAAAATTAATTTACGAAACGGCCGTTGGAGTTAAACAAAATGTAGTCTGAGATTAAATAAAAGACGGTTCAGAAATAAAAATGATTTTAAACCACTAAGCAAAGTTAGCAATCTGTTCGAGTTCACTCAGAAATCAGTTGTGAATTTATTAGTATGGATGCTGACAATTTTTTAATAATACCGGTGAATACTGTAGTATGTCTGTAGTATATCACTTACCACAACTTACTTCGGAGGTGAAGATCGGTGTTTTGTCTTAAGTTTAACATACTACTAGTTACGTTGGATCTTATTATTTTTTTGTGTTGTATGTGTACTTGAGACATTTTTCGTCGGAAATTGTTTTTAAATTTCTATTGTAAGTGATATTTAAGACAGTATGCGCCGGATCAAATACAGAGTTACTACAATTTACAATTATAATGTCGGCGTATTTCAATAATTTTTGCTCATTATACAGGTTCGCCGCTTCTTTTTGAACCAAACGATAAATAAATGCATAAGTCATTGTAATAAAACGGCATTTTTTGTGATAATGACGACTACAAAACAATCATATCACCAAGGATCGGACAAACGCCCGTCATTCTGAAAACATAACCCTGTTCCGTACAGTAGAGACTTCTTTATCTTATGATATTAACGTATTTTATTTTATAAGACATTTTTTTATAACAATAACACAAAGTATTTATTTAGGAGATCCCGACTCTTTCTTACTTGTACACATCATGATTGTAACCAATTAACGATTTAGCATTTTTGATATTAAATTATTATTAGTGACCAATGTCATAAAATCATAATCCTGGTGTGTACAAGTAAGAAGGACACAGGATCTCTTAAATATATACTTTGTAATAAATCTATTAAAAAAATATATCTTATACAATAAAATATGTTAACATCATAAGATAAGGAAGTCTCTACTGTACGGAACAGGGTTATATTTTCAAAATGACGGGCGTTTGTCCGATCCTTGCATATCACTTACATTACTAAACACTGCAGCAGTTGGTGGGTTTATTTATGAGTATTTAGTCATCATTCATCAGTGAAATCATCGTCTGTAGTTCGAAGATTTGACTGCTGACTGAATGAAACAGCCAACAGCTGCAGTATCTAATCATGAAAGCGACACGACTGTTACTGACTGTTACACGACTTTAAGAATATAATTACGTTAAAAAACGCTTGATATCGATCTCATAATTATGATGTAGTTGAAGCTGAAGGCATTTTTGTTAACTGATTTTTTATTACGTCTTTGCACTGTGAGAGAAGTCATTAATCTGCCATGTCTATAATTATAATTTCAAAACTACGTTCCTAATGCTAAATGATAGACTGTTTTCGTGTACTAACTGAATGCACAAAATTATAATAAAACGGCTAAACTCATGTATATTCGGTAAATATAAAAAGTGGATAATAATGAGATGATAATAAGATGAGCAACAAGCGGCTCGCTGAGCCCGTTGAGATAAACGGGTTGAGGGTGGTCTTGCGCCGGCACTGATGTCATGTCCGACTGCGGGTTTATGTCACCGAACACTACGTAACAGATGATAAGCACACAAAGTCACTGTGTGCACAAAACCATCATTATTAGCTCGAAGATTACCGGTTTATATGCCGTTGGATTAGTCCAGCCCCCATTCCGATTAAAATTACTCTTAATCGCTCTGTATATTTTCCGTGGCAGGTAGCGTCTTTACCGTACCAGCATCCTCGCTTTATCAAAGCGTTTAGGAAATGCAATGTGCCTGTATCATATGCGTCCACCACAGCCGAGCTATATCTGTCTCCCTGTCCCTGACACTCCGAATGTGCTCCGAGTCTTGTCTCCAAAGTCGTACGGTATCTCATAAACACCCGAACTGCCAAGTGAATTTTCGTCCTTTGGAGATCGTAAGAAGTACTCATATTGGTATGAGGACACAAAATGGTCTTAATGCTACACCTTCGGCGTAATAGGTGTCCAATTCCGTTTGTCACTCCTATAATATGAGGCAAGAATGATGGTGCCCTCTATACTGTGTGGTGATGTCGAAACGTCCCTGAGCTCCTTGTACGCTGACTTTGTCTCCAACCATATCTGTTCTTCTTCAAGCTCTCCAACGTCTCGTCTCGTCTGACATGTTGCAACATTTGTAATAGTTGACAGGAGGTAATAAATAGGAGATGCCTGTGTCCAGCAGTGGGCCGAAATAGGCGAATGATGTGATGTGAATAAAAGATAGAAACTCATTTCGCATGTTTTGTGAATCACAGACCCGCGAGGACAAGTTTGCGAGATAATGGTATAAGCCAGTTAGCAGGTAGCTTTTCTATGGACTTTTTGTGACAGACGATCATAAAAATACTATAAAATTGTTTGTTAAATGGCATAATGTAGTAACTAACAAAAAGTTTTTATAATGTGTCCGCAAAATAATGTCGTAAATAACAGATACGACAAAACTTATACGCATAATTCCAACGTATCTTGTAGTATGTATTACTTACGATCAATGACAATTTATGACTACCGGCGTAAAGTGAAGTAAGTAATACATACCACAATTTTTAGTCATATACTGTAGTGCAATTCCGGCAAAAATATGAAATATATCAGAGAAGTAATTATATCACTATAAAGATAGTATCTTTGTTATTGATTATGCCAATTTTCAAAGCAACCCATTGAACTATGTGACTACCGTACACATTTCAAACTTTAAAGTGCTCTCCTGTAAACTTGCCATTTTCAACTTACGACAACTTACGTAGGGGCCGTCGATTTGTGTGATTCTGATTTTAGTAGTAGTAATAACTTGAAACAAAACCATTAATACCACAACCAAACAAAAAAATAACTTTGTCGTCTTTTATTTTACATAAAACTATAAATAATTTCACATTGTCAGCACACAAGCACTCCTTCTTGAATTACCTACTTCTAAATGCTCTCAGTCCTCTCTTATAAAGGACCCCGGGCCTAAAGTATGAAAAATGTGGTTTCAGTTAAATGGGCTAGGATTTTGATATTCTGTAGACTTCAGTGCTCTGAACAAAAGTCTCTATGGTGCTACCATGGTTTCCAAGCCCGTATAAAAGTTATGAATGATATTTTTATATGTACATAGTTCCTCTGACGCTGGCGCTCTTTTATTATTATTTTACCATTAACTTCATTTAATTGACTTTGACATGGTCTCGGAAACCGCAAAGAGACTTTTGTTTAGAGCATAAACGTCTCCAGAATATCAAAATCCCAGCCCATTTAACTAAAACCACATTTTTCATACTTTATACACGGGGTCCTTTCATAGACGTACACGTCGTGTATAGTATAGAAAAGTGCAAAAATATGTGTATAAATAATCCTCTTATAAGTATGTTACGACGTTCTTATTAAACATAATTTAAAATGTACTGGGACATACTTTTGAGCCTTTGACTGTACATAATATTTTGAAAACCTGCCTGTAATTCGTTTAGTCAAGAGAATTTAAACATCTCCAAACTTAAAAAGACGTTTCTTTTATATTTTCCACGAGCACGCAAGCACCTATGCGAAAATAAAACCATTATCTCGTGTAAATAAAGAAGCCTGCACATTTATTTACAGAAGCGCTTTAAAGAGGTAATTTGTTAATGGACTGGCCGCAAATCTGGTGCTATCTGATGGCCCAACGACCTTTGTTCAGTGGTTAATACGTACAGTAGGCTCGTTAGCTTAAATTATGTCCTTTTTACGATGGTATTAAAAACAAACATAAAATGCTCCTAAAGGCAAATAGTACATTACGACACAAGTGCCAAAAACGTGAAATCCGAAACGAGTAGCGATGTTTTAAATCGACACGAGCTACGAATTTCCTTTTTGCACGTGTCTCGTACGACGTTTTTTAGTACAGATGGCCCTCTGAAGTTTTGGGCCTGACGTAATGAGCCACTTCTCGCACTAGAGCCTAAAAAAGGTACCATTAATACTAAAAAAATTATACTCATCCAGTTTTATCCAGGTTTATTTAATTCTTGAGGCCAGTTGGAGATAGTTGTATCTAATGAATAATTATTAACAACTACCTTATTATGTAACTTAACTGGCACTGGGCGGGGCACATTTCACGTAGAATCGATGGCCGTTAGTGCAGAAAAGTTTTCGAGCGTACCGGAAGGCGCAGCGCGGGAAGGCCTGACAAGGTGAAGGTCGCAGGAGTCCGCTGGAAGCGGGTGGCACAGGACCCGTCATTGTGGCAATGGCAATCATTGAGGCAGGCCTATATCCAGCACTATTTCTGCTGAAATGATGACGACGATAATGATGATGAAGAATTATGTTACAACTATTTTTTGTACATTTTTTGCAAAAGTAATGCAAATTACAACATACTAACAATACCTAAAATAAATATTATTACGCTACAACTACTATGAGTCTTGCTATTAGTAAAATTAACCACATACCTACAATCAGGCTCGGCTAGTTGATATAGAAGGTGACATCTGGGTCGTGAAGCAGGAGTGAATAGGGTACTATATCATACACATACATATTGTCAGCCTCCATAGCCTAGTTGGTAGTGACCCTGCCTACGAAGCTGGTGATTCCGGGTTCGAATCCCGGCGAGGGCATTCTTTGTGTATTTATTTATCACAAATGTTTGTTCCTTGATCATGGCTGTCTATGTATTTAAGTATCTATAATATGTATCTATCTATTATATATAATAATATATATCGTCGCCTAGTACCCACATCACAAGCCTTAATTGAGCTTACCGTGGGACTAGGTCGATTTGTGTAAGATGTCCCAAGATATTATTTTTTTTATTTTTTTACTATAGGAACAGTCACGCTGAGCAACATTCAGTATGGAGACAACCAAGAATCGCGAAAACTCCTGCTCCACGACCCCTGTATAATCTTGGCTATACTCGTACTACTTTTAAAATCATGAATTTTCAAACAGTCACAGCACATCACGTCTTTCAGAAACTTTTGTAAGCTCTAATGTTTTCCCATGCGGTCTACTGTAGCCTAGCCCCGTGCAGACATTACAAAACAAGTAAACTCCCACGGCTTCCTCTTTTTTAAATAATGTTTGCGACGCGGTTGGTTTAGTACCCCTTTCGCGATAAGCACTCTTAAAAAGATATTATAGGCTTTTAAAGAAATTGTCGCAAGTTTCGTATAACTTTGTTAAACCAAGGAAATCCGATTGCTACTTTATGCTTATCCTTTTCGCTGATCAAGAAGGTATTAAAAGCGACTCCGTTGTACGAGAATCTACATCTAAGATATACGAAGTATAAATTCCTATAGGAGACTTTATTGGCATAGAACTTTTAAGAATCGTTTTAAACGTTGACACAGTATAAGAATCACATAAGTAAATGTGTAAAATTGTATATATTTTATGCTTCTGACTGTTGTTTATTACAAACTAGCGACCCGCCCCGGCTGCGCACGGGTACTATACCTACATAAAAACCTTTCTCTTGAATTACTCTACATACTAAAAAAAATCTCATCAAAATCCGTAGCGTTTTTTTAAAGATTTAAGCGTATAAAGGGACATAGGGACAGAAAAAGTGACTTTATTTTATAGTATATAGTGATGAAACCAGCGAAAAGAAAAAAACAACAATGAACAACTATGGGACTGGAACATAACTACAACGTCTGCATTAATGTTGTTAACGTTTAAGAAATGGAACAAATGGTTGGCTGGTCATGATCACAGAACTTCTGTGGTCATTATTAATTTTTTAGATAAGTTTTTGTTTCCGTATGTTTTTTATGGGTTCACTTCTGGGCTATTGAATAGAAGTAGTTAAGTAGAATAGTATAACTATTTTATGAATAAACTAGCAAGCACTTTATTTGTACATATATTATGATAAAATTCGACACAATTATAAAAATGTTATTACAAGGGCCATAGGGTGGGTTACCTGATTGATGTATGAAGAAAAAAAGTATTTGATTTTTACTGGGCACAGTTCTAAATAGTTCCGTAATTAGGTCGACAAAGAGTGTGCAAAATGATTTGGACACCGGAATTAATTTTCTGCCTCCGGATCTAATTTAAAGATTTCATAGAAACTTCAGTACATTTTGTACTGAGCACAGTTGATATCTATGCTTTTACTTTTTGTTGAAACATGAGCTATGTTTGAGTATTCAAGTATTGTGTTTACCTGGAAATAGCTTTGCTATATTTACGGAGCCAAAAGAGACGAAAAAAAAGCCTAAAATAATACCTTTTTTTTGAAGCCCCATACATTTTAGGAAAATTTCTACTCAAATCCGGAGGCAGAAAAACTTAAATTAAAGATATAATAAAAATAAGAGTGATAATTAAACATCAAATGGCACCGTTTTGTAACTGAATCGAAATTTTCGAAAAATTATCCACCCTAATATGCAATCCAATAGGTAGTGCACCTGCACATGATGTCAGACCAAAATCAAAATGAAATGGAATTGATTTAACGAGTAAAAACAATATTAACACTTTACACGGCTTCCCATAGGAAGACCTAATGTCCATTCATATCCACAGCCGCATACCTTAAGAATGATTAAATTAAAACGAAAAAAATATGGTAAAGCAATCACACCCTTATCGTAACCGTCATCACGTTATAAATGCAACTACAACGTGTTGCACTTCGGGTGACCACGTGGCTAGATATATGATATACAGTTAGTGTCAAATACTTAGTAGCAAAGAAAGTACCTAATACATTTTTTTTGTGTTCTGTCACAGTGTCTGCTACAAAGTATTTGACGCTGCACACTGGCTGTATACGGATTTGACATAATTCATAATATTTGGTACATACGGTTACGTGTATCTCCTTTGCCTTCTGGTTGCCAGTTCTATCAAACTGTATAACAATTCAAATGAATAATTTACGAAAGGGGTCACCAATGAAAGCACGTAACCGTACCTATTTGTTTTATTTAGTAAATTATTCAATTAAATGTAAATAATCTGTCTATTTATCAATCGTCTGTTAAGTACTATGTTTGTATTGTAACATTTTATGCCGATTCAGTTAAAGCTTCTTTCTCTTCTAGCTCAAAGGAAATGGAAATAAAGGATCACATTTGAATTTCAATCGCTTACTGATTATTCAGCAGATTTAAACTGCAACTTAATATATTATGTACTTGCGAATGCGTACGTATATCTAACTATCTTATATTATTAAATGTGAAAGTAAAGCGGCTAGGTGAGGCTAGAAATAAGCTTTGAGTCCAGGGAATAGATGGATTAATTAGTAACTACCCGATAACATAATATTGTGTAGTTTTATATTAGTTGTGGCTAGAATTTATTATGGTAAAATATTCTACAAGATTCTCATAAGATCGTCCACGGGTTTTTAAACTATTTATACATGAGCCCTAGCTTAACAGAAAGCGTGATTTAGGAATAATCGTAGAAATTATAGAGACTAGTACCTACTAGCTTTAGTTTTCATACAAAACAGGCGATTCTGTTGTCTCTGTTATTAGTTCGAAGCATTAAGATTTAATTTTTAGTAATGAAGTTAAAATTAGTTAGTTTATTTATTCCATACAAATAAACAAAGAATTACAAAAGAAAAGAACAATTAGTGTACTTACACAAGTACAAATTTTTGGTAATTAGTACTTGTGTAAGTACACCTGGCCTTAAGCGAATGTTATTTTTTGTCTATGAATCTAAACTATTCAGACTAATTTAGTAGTTTTAAATCGCTTTCTTCAAACCTACTTAGGATAAAGATTATTCTCGCAGGTACACAATTTAAGAATCTACATATCATTTCCCACAAATTCCGAACATGTGTGCGCCCTAACCACAAATATAGTTTACGTATTCTCAGCACTTATCATAACAAACTGCAGTAACTTGTTTACGTTCGGCCACTTGTGGCGTTGCGGTAACAGTGTTAAAAAAACTAACATTGTTTGTTTACTCATTACGCTTAGCTGTCATAAACTAAGAATTTAATAAGTATTGTAAGTATTTTTAGGCTACTTCAATTAAAAAAAAATTGAAAATTATAATTCACAAGTCATTCGGCAGTGTATCGTTGTTTTCTTACTTACCATTTGTTAAACTGTGTAAGGTAACAAATATATGTAATATTTTTTCAACTTCAATGTTTAGCCTAGCTAGAGTATATAACAAAAATAATTTTCTCAAGGCACCTCTTAACGAAAACAAAAAAAAATCATTGTCAATTTCATTGGTTTGACCCGAAATACATTCTACTTTATATTAAGACTAGCAGTTACCCGCGGCTTCGCCCGCGTACTAATATAATATATATTCACTGCGTGTTAATGTTTTCCTTTAATGTTTTAATGTTTTTTACTTGGAACTTTTTGACATTTCGGATATCGATTATTATCAAAATCCGCTATCATATTATGGTCATCTTTACCATCTGGTAACCGACAAATGCTTTTTATCATTAAAAGTTTACATACACTCACATAGGTGATTGTTGTGTTTTGATGATAAACTGTCATTCCCAAGCCTTACAATGATGACAAATAATTAGCCGAGCTGATTAACATTTGAAGTAAATCAAGATTGTTACAGTTTCTTGCAAATTTGACTTCTGCTTCATTATGATGAACAGATCAGTCAGAACTTCAGATTACCACCGATTTTTATGACGGACAATATCGAAACGGAAATTTAATAGGCAGTCTTTTTTGCTGTTTGGTAATTAGAACCTCTGGGATCCCGATACATCGATTTACACAATAGGCATGATGACTGGCAAGTCAAATCAGCATCTTTTTTCGAACTGTCAAAACGATCCCCATTATGGAATAGTATGGAATTTTATATGAAATACTCAAAAGTGACGTCACGTTTGAGTAATGCCAAATGACCTACCTACTCTTTTAAGTTCTTTTCAATTTATTAAATAGAAGTTCTGTACAAAAATTACTGCAATCTACATCTTAGTAATAATTTCTTTGTGTATTATGTCGTGCATAATGTTAAATAATGTATTTTAACTACAGTCATCATCCCTATTGGATCAAAAATAAAGAAATTTATGGTGACGGCTGTTTTGTCTTTATAAAAAACCTCTTGGATACACAGATATATGTACTTTTGATTACTATCGCGTAAAAACTCAGGAAAACTTAAAAGGTTATTAACGTTGGTTAACATGCTATATTTAGAATTTTTCGAATCAGAAATAAACACAAAAACGATACCCATGTCATAACCCGCAAGCCCATGAGACCATAAAAGAGGAGATGGTATTTCACGTACACCTCGGTACAGCGACACGATAGACTATAAAATAGTTCAACTAATCTTTTTTCACCATACAAACTTTGGACCCCCATTTCAACCCCTTAGAAGGTGAATTTTGAAAAATCCTTTCTTAGTGCTCGTCTACATCATAAAAGGAACCTACGTGCCAAATTTGGAGTCTCTAGGACCAGGGGTTTAGGCTGTGCGTGCATCTTTGTCAGGGAGCTTCTTCTTTTATATATATATAGATTATCTTAATAAATATGTCTTTAATGTCAGACTTAAAACTAGTCAAACGTATTGAAGCAATAATAGCAATAGTATTTCAAATAATTTAATGCGTTTGTGTACATCAAATAGTAATTTAAACTGTAGAAACTTATTATTTTCACATCATTATTACAGCATACAATAATTTGGATTTGTAAACCTTTAAATTCATTTTTGTAATTATTATTTCAGAGTCTCATTTGCTAATTTACTCTGGTTGCAGCCCCAAAGTACCAAGGTGTTAAGTAGGCTTTTCAATAATACATTTTATTCACACATATTTACGCTAATAACTCTTTAATATATTAACCCTTATGGATTGTATTTGATTCAACTAAACTTTTGATAAGTTGGTAATTGTAGATACTTAGGTACAACAATGAAATTATATTTTGTACTCCAAGAGAACGATGAAGTACGTATAAAAAGCAACTTCCGAGGGACATAAGGATTTACGGCAAATTTACGAAAGTGGTCTTTTCTGCCTCAAATAAAGGTTAAAATGCTTCCGTCGAGCCTTTTATTAGGCAGACAATAATCGTACATCGGCAACTGCTTTAGTTACGAGAAGAGTTGGGGACCCTTTGATCGCCAAGCTGCGGTAGTAATGACTCATTTAACGGTATTTGATGACTTCGGGTGACTGCTTGTAAATTTAACAAGCTACTTTCTTTAGGTCATACATACGTATTCTTTCTTACTCTTTTTGATGATGTGTAAATTTTTTTAATACTATTGTACCAACATTCAAAGCTCACAGTCCATGTTTCGTAGATCACATTTTGTATGCTTTCCGGTTTTCGGAATTTAGTATGGAAGGTTTGAGTGGTCCATTATAAATAGTTATTTATTTTCATCATTAGTCCATACTAGTGATTAATATGGATACCAAAGTATGTCCAAACTTTCAGACATAAAACTTTTTGTGTCTTTTCTATGATTTACGACACGAATTAGGGGATAGCTGTTAAAAGACGTTGATCTTTTTAATAAATAGAAAGCAATAACATTTGTGAAAAGTACCACAAGCAGTACTACGAGAACTGGGCTTTGTTACCAAATAAAAATCTATCTAAGCCCATTTCTGTTTCATCGTTGACTAAGGCCCTGCTGAAAATAGTATAAAACAGTTCCAGATAAAAAAAAATGGAAATCGGTGGAATGGGTGGAAATTGTGAAATCGCCCGACACACAATTTTCAAATGATAAGAAATCCTAAAACACAGGTGTTAATTAATTTTAAATTATACCCCAAAAAATTATAAAGAGTTATATTTTCACAAAATATTTGTTTTTATACACTGAGTGATCTCTAATTGGGACATTCTCAAAATTTTCACTGCGACCCTCGTATCGTACACGTCGTATAAAGCTTATAAAATACATTTTCTTTTAACTTCGCAAAGCATCAACTTCATAAAAGCTTTATTATATTAATTAATAAGCAAAGATATTGATGGAATCAATGTGCGTTGGAAGCGAAGTATTCCATATTTGGATAATTATTTATTTTCCATTTATTAATAACTAACATATTGAAAATAATAATAATATTCTGCCTACGACCACGAGTGTAACGTCATGACCAAAATGTCAGGACATTATTTAACGTAAGTGTACGCGATTCGTCCCGTTTCTCTTTAAAATAAGAATAATAAGGTTATATATATGAATGTCCTGATTACTATGCACTCAATTTTAGCTTTTTCTTTCGTAAAATCTGGTAGAATATCAGACTTCACTAAATCTACGACTAATAATATTATATTCAAAATGTTCAATCTAGGAGAATAAAGGGCGTAATAAAAAAACTCGAGGCTGAATTAACGGGGCGACGGAGCGAAGCTCTGAAGCAGCCATGAATAACCCGCCCGTCAGCACCACGCGAGCTCGTTGCCCAATTAAAAACCTACTCTTTCCACGATTTTTAGCTTAGAATATTGTATAATAAGCCAATAAAATACCCCACTTAACGCCCGCGAACGGCCCGCCGGTTTGAAATATGCATCTCAAGCTCATTACGCAGTTGGAAATTAAATGCAAGCGAAATGTCGCTATGGGCCGGTGTTATTGGAATTTTGATGGGTTACGGGAAACAGAATTGCATTGGAAATGTTTACTGACGTACATGTGGACCGTAGATATCGCTTGTATACAGGGTGTTTGTTATGTCGTTAGCCAAATTTGGATATGTCATTCGCGATCACCAGTACACAACATTTTTGAAAAAAAAAGTGTCACTTTTATTTAGTTTTTTTTTTCCGTTTTTTATCCGGCAAAAACATAATTTGTGGTCACTAGGCAAGTTTGTTTCAATCCGTGCGATTCGATGGCAGACAAAAGGGTAGCAGGTTTGAGTAGTCAAGTCTTAGCCAATCAGGAGTTCATCACAAGCACCGATCAGCCGACGTCACTCACCCCACCATCGGCACTAAACAATGAATAAAATGTCCTAACTACATGCACATACGATTGTTATTTGATTAAAACTGCCCAAGCGCATACCTACCTGTACCTGCTCGTCGTCATCAACAATTCAATTTGCTTAGAGAGTGCATTAGAATCGATATCTGAGGTAAACCAGTACGCGTTTGTGTGACGGAACATTTAAGTTACTCCGTTCTTGAGGTCAAATTATGCTGGCTCGGCTGATCGCAAGATGCCATGTGCCATTTGTACAGCACTCTGTAAACAAAGAAGGAGTGCGCTTGCGTGACCGCGCTCGAGTCAAACTACCCTCAGACCGGCGCGCAACTCAAAATACCCTCATTATTAGTACTGTATGCGATAGACTGATAATGCTATCTCGTGGGATTTACCTGCAAGTTAAGCTCCACCTCCATTCCCCACCACGCGTAGGAAACTTGTTACGTACGTTATAACGCATTGAATTAGTTACCTTATGCGGGTTAATTAAAGTTGCAAACTCAAACACCCTTTCCAATCTGATTTGGCAGTTATGAGATGGTGGCATTGGTGGGGCAGTACGCAAAGTAAGCAAGTGATCATAGTGACCAAACATTCGGTAGATAATGAGATTAAAAAAAAAATCTATAACAAAAAGGATAATGAAAAATGGATTATTTTTGTTTTACCAAATATTTTTTTACGCCTTTACCCAACTCATATTGCAATATGGCTAATGATATAAAAAACACCCTGTATAGACCTGTGTCTCAATATTTCTTATTGCCCTTAGCTATAGGCATGCTCACTTTGTTAATAATTTCTTCTTATCATCCAATGGCGATTGGCAGTTGAAAAAGTTTCTCATGTGGTGAACGAAACTTGTCGAGCATTTTGCGACTTACAAAAAGTGAATTATAATATTAGTTTGAATGAGACTGGTTAAAGTTTTATTATATTCATTTTTATGTCGTGATCATATAAGGTCCTAATTTATTAGTTGCAGATATTTTAACACATGATGCTTTACATTAAAATAATTAACTTTAAATATAAATTAAGAAATCTTTTCATGTAACTTTTTTGATTTAATTTTCCTAACAAAAAAATAATTGTAATTTCGTCTAAAAAAAATCCTCATGTGCATTATCACATGTCACTATAAAACTGTCTGTCATGTAATCAAACGACACAATCCAACGGAAAATAACATGACATTGACAATCAAGTATTTAATTTATCGACGTGAAGTGGCCAGTTCCAGTTAAACGGTACGTAAAAGAGGTACTAGAATCTGTTCAATGAGTTTTCATTTAATAATCACATAAACAGAGTGTTTTTACGTAGCAAATTTGTTTTACCGTTTTCTCCAAAAAACATCGTAAAAGCTATAATGTTTCACGGTTTAATATACTCCAGAGACCGAGAACTATCAGCTGTAAAAATATCTGCATCTAATAAATTAGGACCTTATATTTACCTGAGACAAAGCTCTCGCCGAGCACAATGTTTCATAAGTTAATTATTTACACTTATTATTGATCACCTCTGTCATATTGAAAAAAAAAAAACAAACATCATAAGGAATGGTTATGAATTACACATTATAAATTGATTGCGACTGATGTAGTATAAACTTACAACAAGGTACTACTCGTAATTGTATTCCTGGTATTCAATACCAACTACTGTTTTAATAATTTGAAGGGTATTTCAGTAAGTTGTAACTCAATTTACGTAGGTCTAGGAACAAATAAAACATGGAAGCCGCACGCCATACTAAATTGCCTTTCAAAAATTTAGTTGACAAGTTTCGCCTCCTCTTCAATGCATTACGGTAATGAATTTCAATATCAACCTATAAACACTTAAACCGCCATATAAAATAGTTGTGATTGGTCCATCAAAGTTTTGATTGACTATATTCTATAAACATTTGTCAAAGATCTTGCGCCGAAATATGCGCGGTGTTAAGAAAAGCGCTATGTCCTGCCCATCTTGGCACAATTTGAACAATTGTTTTTGGGGGCATTTTTGAGCTGGCGTTAGACGTCCATGTTATATATGGTCGCAGACATAGGTGTACATACCTATATTTAAAAACAAATCTGTTACTATTCAAAGGAATATGTAGTTGCATATTTATACAGAATGAAATGTTTCTGTTTAATTTACGAAGCTCGTGTGGTGAATGTGGCTTTAGCATGTTATTGTGACTAAAATATTGCATCAAAATAGTGGTAGAGTAACGTTTGAATAAATAAAGTTGGTAATACACATAATATATTATATAGTCATGATCATAAACTGAAGAGATATAATTATTCTCTTGTCGGTGGAGTATCGTCTTGTTTTTTCTATCCTACGCTAGCACTTAGACCTTTGGTTACGACATGTAGGTATTCCACCTTTTTCTTACTTTGCCTTCTATTTACCTCTCCAAAATAGATTTAAGATTTTTTTCCGTGTCTCAATTCTATGGTAGGTAGGTACTCAAAATCTGTCTTCTCTCATCTACGCTCTACTCAACAACTCATCATTCATTACTCTTTCACTCAAATTTAGGCGTTTCATATGTCGCCCAACTCATATCTCAAATCTCAATATATTCCCGTCTCATTGTATCATCTATTTTAATGTATTATTACTTGAAATATGGAATACCTGATACAAATTCATGTTTACTAAAGACCGAACACTGTTTATACTACATATCGCTACACTACAGGAAACTTCGCAAAAACGGTCAGTTACCGAGCCAAATCTCGCATGAATTATTCGAAGCAAATATTCATATCATTTCCCATAATATATCAAACAACAGTCGCGGCAGCTTGGCAGGCTAATTTAGCGTTCCAAGCCAGCGAGCGGCTCGCAGGATTTGCCTTATTTTCTTTTTAAATTGTGTATCTTTACTTGCATTATATATAATTTTAAACTTTGTTCGAATACTCACAAGGGTACGTTTGTAATGGCACAACGTTTCAAAGCATGAGGTTTCGTAAATAATTAAAACGTTTCTTCTAGAAACCAAGAGAGGGCGCGCAGAGTCTATTTCACGGGCATTACGCATCTGAATTATGAGTTATTAGAGCTGTAAAACTCAGCATACATCAGTACATTTAGGTAGGTACTCGTATTTTATATTAATTTAGCTCATTTATTATTTTGGGGCTGTGGAACTTAAATTGCAGTCAAGTATGTGCTTTATTAAAAAATGCCATATTATTTACTTACGAGGCCGTTAATCTCTATAAATGCTTTCGAGTATGCATTGACCAAGGAGGTTGGAACTCTTAGGGCGCCTATAGAGAGACGGCGTGACAGACAAAACCCGTGCCGCGCATATGCGTTTTACGCATATGTGCTGTCAGTACCTCTCGGGACGTCCACTTACGTCGGGAACAGTGTCTCTACCGCGAGCTCGACAAGATACGGAGAGACAAAACCTTACCCATCCACAGCGATGTGCTCCCGGGGACTGGCCGCAGGCTCACGTCTCGTAATCCACCACTAGCTAAGCTAAGCACCGTTGACCCCCTGTGGAAAATAGAGAACGCCTGGCTTAACGAATGGCAAACCAAGAAGGCAGCAATAGACACCTTCGAACTAAACCCACGGAAAAAACCTCCAGGCTTCACCACCCAAAGACGTATATGGTGTCTCCTGAACCGATTCCGGACTGATGTGGGTAACTCCGCATATCACAGACACAAATGGGGTTGGAGTGAGTCGGCGGCATGCGAGTGTGGGAACCCCGTACAAACAATCCGTCACATGGTGCTAGAATGCCCCGACACCAAATTCAGTGGTAATTTAGAAGAGCTCAAGACCCTGACCTGGAAAGCCGTGGACTACTTTAAGAACTCTAGCTTTAAAATTTAATTTAATGTAATTGTATATATATATATCTTGCAGTGACATACATGTAATGCCATACGATAAATAGGGACGTCATGGGTATATAAACTATAAAAATATACCAAGAATGCCACATTGCTCTGTAATCTGGTGCAGGAACCAGTCTACGTACGTTAATAAACGAAATTCAAACGTTTCCTATCACAGGTAAGTAAAAAAAGTTATATTTAATTCAATATAAAATTAGTATGGGCGAGAGACATAGTGAAGAGACACGACGCTGAATTTGTTATCGATAGTCTATGTAAACTCTTACAACTAAACGGTGTTAGTAGAAATTCAAAATTTGTTCCCGAGTTACGGACGTTTCCTATGTATAAAGTATAATTATGTGTATTTCTCTATTTAAGTACATATATATATCGTCGCCTAGCACCCATAGTACAAGTTTTGCTGGCTAGGTTGATTTGTATGAGACTGTCCCCCAAACATTTATTTATTTATTTATATTTAGCAATAATATAATATTTATCTAGAGTGCAGACAATGAAGCAACTATACAAAAACATATAGTTTAAGAAATTCTGACTTAATTTTTAGATTTCCTATAGAACCATATATCAGAGAACGCTGGATAACGGCGACTGGAAAGTTGAACTGGTTTCCGCAAAAACACGACACAATTTGTTCGGACCACTTCCAAAATGACTGTTTTGTAAAAACAAATCCAAGATCTATATTGTCATCCAATGCCTGTCCAACTTTAAAACGCCATCCTGGGTTTGACAAGGTAAGTTAGCTTTGCTAAATAATTTTATTATGTTTTAAAAGTAAAGTACCTTTTAAAGGATTTCTGATGTTATCTGTTAATACATAATACATATTAATTTAAGTAGGTATGTAATTTCCAGGTGTTTCTTGTCCCATGTAACCCATCTTATAATCTTTCAAGAAAACGTAAAACGGTACAATTTACGAATTTAAAGATATCTTTATAAATTTATACATCTAGTTAATCTGTCCTCATATATAATACCTAAATTACCTAACCATCTAAACTCCTTACAGTTGATCGTTTAATTTTAGTTCCCATTTATAGTCACAATTTTAATTTAAGCACCTATGATATACCTACATTTTCTTTTTGCGTTTTATAACGTAATATAAGTAGATATAGTTTAACTGTGTTTACTATTTTTTATACTTATTATAAGGCTTAGCTTTAGTTTAGGTTGCCCTGAAAAATATGTCTTAAGACCGCCTGTTGTTTAACCTCTGTCTAGCCTTACCCTTAACACTTGTTGTTTAACTTTAACCTTAAAGCTAACAACTTAATGTAAGTAGGTACTTATTGTAAATATAAATTCAAATAAATGTATAAATTTTACTGTTTTTATATCATTCATAACGACTTCATTTTAGTGAGATTTTAAAAATGAGAACGTTTGAATAAAAAATGAATAGCTTTTTCAAGTAACATTTTTAGTCAAATAACTGTTGGTTTTAATCTATCGATAAAAATATCGAGCCATACCACAACACTATTTACATTAACATGTCAAAATTACCTGACACGGTCGATTTCTATGAAAATGACAGCCAAGGCCGCCTCTATCTTTAAGGTTACACACTAAAGAGGTCCGTGCTCTGTGGCATTGACAGTAGATAATCACTTGAGTCTGCATTAATTACTTTCTACGTATGTATCTTGTTCGTTCGTACGTGCATATTACTCTTACCCCCTTATTCATAAATGTATCAAGCTAAGTATTTTTTGTCCCTTTCTGGCTTTTAGACATAGGTATTGATAAGACCAAAAGGGACAAACGATACTTAGCGGCTTGTTAAGTTAGGAGACGTTTATGAATAAGGGGATTGCATGTCAAAACTGACATGTACTTTGAGTTTAATGAGTTTCATTTTAGGGAAGGTTTTATTCGCCAAAACTATTGAGTTTTTTTTGTATCCGTTCATCCAGCGTATCGCAACCTCTAAACAATGTCCGATACACTTGAAATTTGGTGTACATACATTTAAGATAAGTTGGGCTGGAAAACCGAGAGTCACACAAAATATAGCAATTTTTTTCCATACTAATATGAAACACCCTAACGTACATACAGGGTGTTTTTTTTTCGACCGTTCAAATTCTACGTAGTGAATGTGTAGGTCATACTGACCAACTTTTACTATGGGGACAAAGTCGAAATCGCGAAAAAAAAATCAGCTGTTTCATACATTTCGGCCGGCGTAATGCCGCCAATTTGTATGAAACAGCTGATTTTTTTTTCGCGATTTCGACTTTGTCCCCATAGTAAAAGTTGGTGAGTATGACCTACACATTCACTACGTAGAATTTGAACGGTCGAAAAAAAAACACCCTGTATAACTAAAAAAAAGAACACTTCATATGACTTCACACCTTATGACTTTTTCAGCATGCGATATGAAAACTGGAATTACAGTTGATGTCCATAAATCACTGGCAATTCGGGACTTTTCCCTATTCACCCGTGTATGGAGTGTCGTCGGTTGATTACCTCCAGTGCACAGCGGAGTGTGATATTATATCGCCCGAGACGAGACTGTCCGGCGCCGTGCGGAGGAACGACCACTCTATGGTTGTACGGGATATGAAAGACACACATTATGTGGTATTTTTGTTTAATCCAATGAACCAAACTTAAACGAGTTCATTCTATTTTGTGTATAAATGCCGGATAAAATAGGTAGTGGAATTAATAGCGCTTAACTTTAATTTCATAAACAAACTTGTGTAAGACCAAGTTTTTTTAAATAAATGAGATAAAAGCTAAGAAATTGTCATTATATTTATTACGTTTTTGCATGCAGCATTAACCATTAAAACAGAAACTAAAATAACCTATTGTTGCATACTTACATACATACCATAATATTGTAAATATAATTGGATGTAGTAATCAAAAAGGAAACCAACCCATATGAATGTTTCATTATAATGAATACCTTAAGTCAAAACACAAACAAGATAATCTTTAATATGACAAATTCGTGTGGATTGGTTCCTTTTTGCGTAAATACGTCCAATTTATGTTAGTATTTGCTATAAAATTCATTATTAAGAGTATCCGTCACAATATCTATTTACAAAAAAACTTGAGTAAATCCATAATACTTAATTCCTGTTTGATTTTCCCAATTTTAACCCCTTATTGGGCACCGGTCTCAAAAACGACCAGCCTATGTCTTTTATAATTTTTTTTTTCTTGTACAGAAATTTTCGTAATATATAATGGCGTTGAGGCTTGAACCCAGGATTTCTTTGAGTCGTGCCCGTTAAAGTGTTGCAACTTATTCAGTATGAACTCAAATAAACACGTAGTGTGTTTCGCTCCTCCCCATTATTGAACTCTAACGGTTCACGGGTTACAGCAGTAGGTACTTAAATACACTATGCAATGAAATATTTTACAGACTAACTTAATCTTAGGTAAATATATGAATATTTAAACATGAACGTCTAACGCGAGCTCAAAAATGTCCCCAAAACAATTGTGCAATTGAGGGGTCTCTTTTTAAAAGGACTTATTTCCACTTCGTCAACATGACTTATTTTTTCTATTTTAGTTATTTCAGAAAATACGATAAATAATTGACAATGTCGAAATAAGCACCACAAAATTTCGATGGACTAATCGCAATTATTTTTAAATAGCGGCGAAAGTTCATATATTATTTTAATATAGAAATTCATAAGCGTGAGGATCCAAAGAGCTCGCGATTTTGAGTAGAAAAAAAAAAACAAATTTGTAATTAAAAAAAAACTGCAACAAAATAAAAATCCGCCCAAGGTAGGTACCAAAAAACTATAGTTAAATCAAGTGAATCTAATTGTTTCATCAAATTGAAATTAATAACGCTTTATTTAATTAGCTTAATTAGCTTTTAGCTCTGTGATGATGCACGACGGGTTTTACAGTTAAATATTTTTCTTGGTGCTTGGTAAAGTATCAAATTTTACGTGTAGATAATAATTATTTAACACCCAATTAACATTTATGTCTAATAATATTTTTCTTCTCTTATAAAAAATCAGATTTTTGAGATATTTTAAAATTATAATTACGAAATACACAGTAAGTACTTACATAATATATCTGACATAATATCATACATTTATACATTTTATAAGAAACAATTTCTATCTCTCTGACAAAAGAGGCAATAAAGTTCTCGATACTTCGAGAAACAAACCCTCTCAGAGTCGACTATCGCTGTAATGACGTCACATTATAACTGTTCCCGTATCTGAGTGCTCATACTCGATGTCCAATAAAGTTTTGTCAGGGGATCTTTGCCGGTACATAATAAAGTATTACAAAAGGCAAAGACCGTCATTGTTGCTGGTACTTCTATCCCGGGCGCCTGTGGAGCGTTTAAGTGGGCGAGCAAGCTTGAACGTGTTAAGGTGCGTCTAAACCAAAAGAACTTCGCTGTTCTAGCGCCCGTTCTACGAAATCAACCAATCACGTTTTGTTTACCGATCGAATTTCGTAGAGTGGGAGGTTAGAACAGCGAATGCTCTTTTAGTTTAACCGCACCTTTAGTGAGAGTTTCGAGCGAGTAAGTGGAAGTTAGTACAGATTAAACCTTTAATATCTACATCCTGCTGCTAGGACTCCGTTCAATCATAGACCTTTGACATCTTTATCAGATGATTTATTTAATACACCTAAGTAAATAAAAATATTGAAGCTATTTGACGCTAATCGGAGTAGTCCCATTCTAAACTCCATTAAAACCGGTGTTGTGGCTAGCAAAACGACGAAATGTATACTAGACATACATAAAAATACTAAACTACATACAAATTATAACAGAGGAGCAGATTTGGAATCCTCTCATCGGAATTTGAACGTAGGACCTTCAGTTTCACAGGCAGATTACTACCGACTGAACTACGGAAGTAGACAATGTAATTTTTTTATAGGTCTTTATTTTCAAATCTGTACAATTTATATACATAAATTAAATGTAACTAATCTAATTAACCGAAACTATAACTAACATTGATCCTGATTGGCATTGTGCCGAGGTTGCTAGCAGCATTTCCTCGCCGTATTGCAATACTGGTGCGTTGTGTGAGGAATTCGCCAGCCCTTCGGTCTTTAGTTACGTCAACCAGACGTTTCGCAATTTCAGCAAACTATTAGTGTCCTGGGGAAGTTTCTACGCCAATAAAACAATTCAATTAATAAATGCATAGAAAACGGATATACCTATCGAATGCATATTTAATTATGGGAGGATAAATAAATAATCATATTTTATATAACTGTAACAATATGAAATTACGAGACTTGTATAGCCTTAATATTGTTACGTTTGTATACAATACTTTTTCTACGACACCAAATACATACCTAGTATACCTACTCGAGAACAATAACATGGGTTCCATACCTACTTAAATAATGAATGGGAATATTCATACCAATAAATATCTAAACACCTACAGTTACCATGACACAACTAAGAGTAAAACAATAATTTTGTTCTTTCGTTTAAGTACATAAAATCCCAGTATTTGATCATCAGTTCAATCACTCATAATTACTTAACTTTCTGCACAATTACTTCGACTCAACAAACAAAAACGCTAAAATAGTTTTACCAAGATCACCAAGATTTACAAATTTCGAACACATTATGCCGAACAAGCCATAGACAAGATCAAAAGAAAATAAGTCGGTGCTCAATTACGAAAAATGTGGTTGCGTTCAAGAATATCTAAATGTCAAATTATATGTTAGAATTATTGTTTTTACCTTTGTTTTGTAATATCTAATTTATTAAAACATTTTTCAGTTTATTTTTACATGTTGATTTAAATCATGAAACTAAAAATTTCATTATTTTTAAAACGCTACTTACTACTGCAAATGAAAACAAAGGCTAATAATACGAGTTCAGTGATAACATTTGAACACTAATCAATTCCCTGTAGGCCACTTACACTAAAATCACGACAAAAACCTTATTATTATTAGTAGTATTAATATACTTACTTACCAATCCATGTTCACGAAAATAATATCCTTAAGTTACCTTTACATGTATAGTAGTTTAGTGACTTGTACAAGTAAATTAGGACATTCAAGTAATGATTTCGCATTAAACGCGTCTTCGACGGGGCCAGATAAGGTTTTATGAGCTCGCCACGTCGTTTCTCGGCGAACAGCAAATGCATAGGTTTGTACAGAAAACCAATACCCATGTGTACGTTTTCTATTCATTTACGAGATTAGATTTCAATTTTATAGATTTCGTGGGGTACAAATTTAACTTCTTTTCAATTGTGGATAAATTCGTAGCAAGATATTTTTTGTTTGTACTTTGTTTACAAACTATGCAATAATCATTTGAAAGCATTATGCTTGCTTCGTAGTGAAATAAAATATATTATTTTAATTAATTCCGTCTTTATACACGTATGCTGCGTGTTTCACTAGTAGTAGCTGGTTAAACATCACTAGACGCTGACAAACTGAAACACCTTTGTATTCAAATTAAAAAAAAACTACTAATATACTATAATTATTATAGGACACAATTTAGTAATATTATAGGACAATGGTGACGCTTTAGGGACCATTCAGTTTATTCGAACTAGTTCGTTGAAAATAATTTTAAGGCAAAATAAGGTGTTATAAGTAAAATTGCTCAAAAATTTGTACCAGTGCACTTTAATTCCCTGTAATAAAATAAGAACGTCGTACGGTAACATATTTATAAAAGGATTCCTTCGATACATATTTTTGACCTTATGCCACTAAAGTACCTAGTACCTAAACCTATACTAAATTATTTAGAGATGATGACGACGTAGAGCCGATGGCCGACGGGGCCGAAAAGTGCGCGAGTGGAGACTACGGCTTGGCTACCGCAGTGTAGGGCGTCCACCCATAAGATGATAAACAGACGACCTTATGAATATGACCAGGAGGCAGGTCGTTTCTAAACGGTGCATGTATGTGGATTGTTAGACTCCGTAGCCTAGTTGATAGTAACCCTGCCTACGAAGCTGGAGGTTCCGGGTTCGAATCCCGGCGAGGGCATTATTTATGTATTTATTTATCACAAATATTTGTTCCTTGATCATGGCTGTCTACGTATTTAAGTATCTATATGTTTCTATCTATTATACAGGGTTATTTTTTCACCAGTACAAAAAATCAACATACGTAATAGTAGTCCAAGTTACAGAATACTAGTATTTTTTGTTAATACCCCTTTAGAACAAAAAAAACTAAAATACCGATGTTTGAACTTATCCGCAAACCTAATAAGAAAATTGGACGCATTACGCATTATCAATGTACATAACTAGCAAAACACACGAACTGGCAACTGTTTGTTTACAACGTCATCGCACGTGGCATGGCGGCTTAGAAAAGCGGCAATGATAATCAACTTATGATTATGACTTGGCAAAAAAATCTTACTTGATCCCAAATCTTCCTTCATACTAAGGACAGAAAATTTCTTCATTGAGGCGTATTTAAACACTTGAAATCAACTTTATGCACAATGATTGGAATGAAAAAAACATACCTGATTAATGGAGTCCATTTCTCATACTAATTAATTAATTCACATACTTAAGCAAGTGTTCAAAATGTTGGCCGTGGTTATCTAAACACGCTCTTGCCCGTTTTTGAATGTTTCCTTCGATATTTCCCAACACAAGTCTGTAGTTCTCACTTTTAAGTTCATCAAATGCACTTATTATTAGATTTTTTAAGTCTTTTAAATTTTAGGCCTACCCTCACCCCACAAAAACAGTCACACGGGGTCAAATCTGTTGACCTGGCTGGCCATAGCTATAACACTGGCATTTTCCAGGCGGGGCACACTTTCTTCAGCGTATAGCCGCTGGGCTGCCACTGCATTTTCCCCAATGAGAAAATAACTACGAACCATTTCGTACGAGCAATTTCCGACTGAAGGTAGTACGATGCGGTGCGTGCGCACATACCTACGTCAACCGTGACACTGACCGTCCCTGACCTAGTCACCGAGATTGAGGTAACTGCTATGTTGCCAACTCGTGCGCAGGTCGCTCACCCCTTTCCGCCGCCCTCTGCGTCCCGCACCCCGTTGACGTCTTATCATTAGTAGGCTCATTATTTTGCATTTGCATGAAGGATAAATTAATAATAAATGAAAAAAAAATGTCAATTTTATTTGATAAATGTAATCTATTATCGATACCAAATATGTGGGAAAATTTATTGTACCGGTGAAAAAATAACCCTGTATATATCGTCGCCTGGTACCCACATCACAAGCCTTAATTGAGCTTTCCGTGGGACTGGGTCGATTTGTGTAAAGATGTCCAAAATTATTTATTATTTATTTATTTTTATTTATTTATTGTGGAGGTCCAAAGGGGAGGCGTATATTCAGCAGAGGACGTCTAAGCTGAAATTACGATGATGATGATCTAGAGATGCCTACATGATGTGTATATTTTACCTTAATCCTAAATACCTGTCTGTTTACCTATTTTAATGAAGTGGCAAATTGAAAATTATAATGGAATAGGTAACTTAATCCTGTACTTACAACATATTAAATGTTAAGCCAAGCGTTAAAATGAGAAGCCTAAAGAGCACTACGCCATTAACTACATTGTTCTGATACTTGTCTATTTTTTTACAAAAATATTGTATTTACTTAACCCTCCATACGAGGTGAAAAATGTTTATATGTTGTTTCTATACATTTGGGGTCTGGTATACCCCACCTCGTATGCTGAAGTTTAATAAGGTTGATTTGCCATTAAAATTAGTTTGTTTTGCGAAAGAAATTAAATAATTTACAAAACGATTTAAATTTTCAGATTATTATATAATCTTTCAGAACTACAACTCAAAACTAGTTCCTCAATATTACAATTTATCGCTTTTTATCCCGGTACGAGAAAAATTGTATTGTAAAAATGAAGACACGTTTAGCTTTCCATATCATTTAGGTACTTAATATATGCGAATCCAACGAGATGTTAAGGATGTGGTATAAGTAAGCAAAAATTACACTCTAGGAGAGGCCTAAGTCCACTGCTGGACTTAGGCCTCTCCTATTAACTATGCGTATAAACGCTTTAGATGGTAAATGCCCATAATCGGCGATGCAGTAATGTGTCCACTATGATGACACTGCTGCCCATCATCAATCTCTTATCAAATAATGGTCAGTGACACTTCAATCCCTTAGTCGACTCTTACGACACCCGCAGAAGGAATTGGGGTGGAGGAGCAAAATTATAAACTTATACAAATTCTACAATTATCAAGATGATAAAGAATACCCTGTTATCTTCATTAGTCGGTTAATAGCGTAATGTTTCCTTCCTTCCTAAAAAATAAACCATCGTTTAGCCGAAGAGACGTGCTGCTGCCGACTCTCAACAGAACGCTCGCTCTTATATCCGTATTCTGATTTTGACTTCAATAAAAACGTTTAAGTCACGAGTAGCATACTGCATTATGGAGTCGATTTACTGGTTTATGAATGACTAATGATTGAACCAATTCATTATCCCAAATTTCGCGTACTTTAATATACCTACCTATACAATGGAAAACGATTTACATTTATTTTTGAAGAGAATAGTTTTTTTCTGTTTTGCTATAAAAAGTAAAATTATATTATTATATAATTTTAATCCTAATCCGTTTCGTTGATAGTATCCTATAGCATTTTGTCACAGACAACGAATAAATAAAGCACGACAATGTTGATTAGTAAAATGTAATACTCTAAAGAGTTACATAAACACAATTTTTGCAAATATGTAAGTCGTTGGAAGTTAATACGATTCATTCATACATTTTTTGAGTATGAATTTTGCTTTAAAAAATCCCGTACATTACACGTAGATTTTTGCACCTCAAACTTGTATAAAGAAATTCTTCATTCATTAAATAATAACATTAATTTAATATCGACTCCACTGATGCCTATGTGATAAATGCCTCCAACTGTTCGCACGCTAGTCACCACAGTCAGTACGTACCTGACTCCCCTGCATTCAGTTATTATACCTATGCACCTACGCTAAGGCATTTGGGTTGCACTGTTTTCGACTATGATTTTAAATTAAACACGGCACAATTTGATTATTTGGAAAAAAACAAAGTGTCATTCAAGTTACATTAAAATTAAAATACTCTGTACGTATGACGAAGACTTAAGCATTTTTAACTTTCATAATAAAGTTTTGTTGTAAGTATCTTTCATTGATTAAGTAAATCAACCTATCTCAAAACTATAAGACATACTTTGATCAAACCAAACATCGTCATCGTCATTCGTTGAGCCATTGACCTCATGCTAGACCAACCAGAATCAGTATACCTTCTAATTTTAAGGATAATCGGTGATAATAATATATTATCTTAAGTTCTTCAAACCAGTTTCTCTCGTCGATTGCGCCAGTTTAATATCGCAAATTATATCAAGTGATTATATTAACTGAATAATTCATTAGAAAACCAATAAACTCGCCACATCATCATATATTATGATGTAGGTATATGTATATAATTATGCATGATTAAAGAACGTTCTGGTTTCCATAAGAATGCGTAACAATTTTGTTTCATTTCTTAGTTACCAAAAAAACCAACATCGAGGTGATTTTATTTCCAAATTTCTTGTAGCTTAAGTTTTAAACTTTTAAAGTAGTCAGACAAGAGTAGGTATATCCGATCGATTAGCGATTATATTTTGACGATAAAAATATTATTTGTCAATAACAATAACGTCAATAACACAGGTACACATCAGCTTTTTTATTAAATATTTGACTTTATTAATTTAATATTCTTTGCGTTTTGGTTGCAGTCTTACCAGAATCAGTACGCGGCGCAATCCGCCTTAAATAAATCCGAGCGTTATCGGGCGAGCATAACCGGGCCCCGGTGTATAACCGGGACACTAAACCGTGTCACTCCTACAGCTGTAATGGAATTCTCATGCTCGCCCGCTGACGGTTTGCAGCACTCCTAATACATACTTTAAATTTGCACCGGTAACGCCCGCGAGCGCTCCACCAAGAAACTTTTCACAAGTTTTAAAGGGATTTAAATGGGCCTTATTTCAAGCTTTATCTCTGTATAAAGCGGCGAAAAAGTGTCGAGTTTCTTTTTAGTGTCGACTTTTGAAAGTTGTTGTGTGGAACTAATGAAATAAATAAGGCAGGTTTTCTGTTTAAAACCGCGATAGGGTTAGAACTGTGCGGTCCGCTGAACATCAACTATTAGTTAGTCGGACTCTTTTCGTAAATAGTATTTTTCGTTTAGGCGGAGGTCGTCATATTCTTAGTAAGTCCCGTTTCGAGATAGGTCGTGTTCGGGAGATGCCACTTTCTGAGGATGTCATGTTCTGAGAAGGCCGCTTTCGGAGAGCGACACGTTCTAATTACGTCACATTCTTATATCGCCACTTTATGAGTTCGTCGCTTTCTGAGTTTGTCGCATTCGGAGTACGTCACTTTCGCATTTTACGGCGCTCCTGTGCATTTTCGCAAATTCACTCCTAAGAAACTAATGATCCTGATCAGGATTGGGATCGATTGGCATCAAAAAAAGAATGCAAAAAAAAAAAATCTAGCTCTTTAGAAAAAAAGATTTCGACTGTGGTGCTGGTGACCTTTCTAGTACAGTTTGTAGGTTGGTATGGTGATTGGTATCAGAAAAAAACAGGAAAAAGGACTGTTAAAAACTTGATAGTTAGGTATGTGATTTATTTAAGGTTCATTTTTATTTTATAGCAGGTTGAGTAAGGAAAGCGAGCAAAAATGGAACATTATTTTACGGAATAACTAGTAACTTTTAGAAATGACAGAAAGCGACAAACTCATAAAGTGGTAATATAAGAATGTGACGTAATCAGAACGTGTCGCTCTCCGAAAGCGGCCTCCTCAGAACATGACATCCTCAGAAAGTGGCATCTCCCGAACATGACCTATCTCGAAAGGGACTTACTAAGAATATGACGACCTCCGCCTAAACGGTATTTTTAAGTAATTAAGTAGGATAAAATATAAGGTGTCATTAGCCATTAGACTAAGCCAAATATACCTACCCATATAATAAGGGTAAGGTATAGAAGGGTATTGGAAACCGGTATACGCAGTATCATGACAACAAAATTGTTGTTGCCGTGACGGAGGAACTAGTAATTTTTTTTCCTTTGGAATAAACTGTAGGTGTCTGTAGTTTTTTCGGTAATAGGTACTGTCTTAATAGATATAGTATTATCTTCTTAAACTTTATTGCTTAGCTTTTTTATTTCAGTCACTATCAAGATTCTGACTGACAATGAACAAAGTCCTCATTGCCAAAACTGTTCGAAGTTCGCTGCCAGTCCAGTGACACGTTACCTCAGGTGGCTTATCATTGTTACGCCTTTACTGTGTATCGTGCTACGCGTCACTACCGCACTTGCATACTAGATGAAGGGTCCACGGAAAAACGTCTAGTCAATTCCAATTTCAGAAGGAAAAACTACCTTAGTTTTAAAGGAACGAGGTTCAATTTTACCATGATTTTCAAAACGATTAGACATGTTCTTTCCGTGGACCCTTCAGATAGAACTTCACGGTAACAACCACAGACGCGGTACCAACATATGCCTACAGTTGCTGTACCATGAGTTGCAGAGTAAAAGTTACGTTAGGTAGTAAGTTACTCAATACATAAATCATAATATCGCGCTCGCACTGATTTATATTATAAATATTGGAGCGAGCACGATGGCCTGCTTTACGTATCGAGTAAAACCTAACGTTACCGATGCTTGCAAAGCCATGGTACGGCTATAGGTCATAATTGCATTTCTTTTTGTTGTCGATTATTGGAAAAGACTTTTCTGTATGTATTTAATTTTTTTAATGTAAAACTATTTCAAAGTAGTTAATCTACGTGGAGCTTCAGAGTATATGTAATGGCTAATGTCAAGATGTAATAACATTTGGACAGTACCTAGTAGTAATAAGTTAATCAGGTCCAAAATAACAAAAACCGGGTCCTTATTATTTTTCAAATACCTATTCAACGATACAAAATATCATCTCTCTACTTTACGTACCTATAGAGGAATACTTAAAAATATTATTTTTTGTATTTCACTACCACATTGTCGTATTTATATTATAGTTACCCTAGTTTACTATGCAACTCTAAAAAAGTAACATACTGGGTGATCAAACCAAATGGTCTAGCTTCTGATTTCTCCCACCACTGACCCATTTAAATTGATCATTATTTGTATTTCTCTATGCCGTGCCTTTCCAACATAAATTATTTATAATATTAATCCACGTTAACGTTATAACTTTCTACTCTTCTGGAGGTGTAATGTTGTTGGCTAATAATTATATTGTTATATTAAACAGAACTGAAAGGAAAATTTCAAAGCATAAACAGCCCTAATTGTAAGTCAAAAGTGTAATTGATATAATTACATAACTAAAATGCCCTGTTGCCGAGTTTTACCCGTTATTCATACCAATTAAGCAATTCAGCGCAGCGGGTACAGGATGTAAAATAATTACTTTCCCATAAAGAAGCGTCGAATTGAGCTCGTACCTCAATAAATGGGCGCTTAACCGACGAACAAACAACGGGAAGAAATAAAAAGCAGTGCATATTGTGGAACGTTTGGAGCGTTCGCAGTCTATGGCAAACCGCGTTGTACTGAAACGCCACTTCATCCACCATTCGAAAAGGTCGTACAAGTTTTAGGTTATTGTTAGACTTACGATTTTCCAGAAAACAGGCGCACTTTTAGATCCTTAATTCGATAGTGTCTTTCTCTTTTCCTCGATTTCATTTACAATGGCTGAAAAAGAAGGACAGAATCATTTGCTCTACGTATTTCTTCACTAACAAAACTAAATAATGAGCACTTAACGCAGAAATCGACGTACTATTTTTATAGTTTTTTTTTTTCTATTCCTTTAACTTGATTTAAGTTAACTATTATATATATATATTTGTCAGCCTCCGTAGCCTAGTTGGTAGCGACACTGCCTACGAAGCTGGAGGTTCCGGGTTCAAATCCCGGCGAGGGCATTATTTGTGTATTTATTTATCACAAATATTTGTCCTTAGTCGTGGCTGTCTAAGTATTAAAGTATCTATATGTATCCATCTATTATATATATCGTCCCTTGGGTGTGGGTACATCACAAGCCTTAATTGTGCTTACCGTGGGACTAAGTTGATTTATGTATGATGTTCCAAGATATATATTTTCTTTATTTATTTATTTTATTTTTGCAGCCCATCAGAAAATGTAAGTAGATATTTTTAGTTTGTGAATCACTTAACGTGTCTTTATTAGAACTAGTCTGACCACAACATTGTACTTAAGCAATTCAATTAAAGCCTGATAAAATTCTGTAGTAGGAATGCTTTTTGTTAGAAAAAGAATACAAACCGAAACAGGTAATTAATCCTCGTGGAATTCTTTTCAGGATCCTTTGTCTTTTGTTAAGATGCCATCAAATCGCAACAAGTCAGTTTTAGTTATCGCACAATAAGAATTTAAGCAGTAGTTGCGTTCCGTATTTGTCTGTAGGAAAGATGATCTAATTATTCTTATACACATTTATTCATAATTTTGTCATTTATTTTTGCAACAGAACCCACTGCTTAGTTCTGTGGGTTTTTTTACAACCAACCGATATTGTAACATGGATTTTATCTTAACCTTAAAATAAAAGTGTTGGATGGATTTTGGATATCCATCACCTACTTATTCATAAAATATACTCACTGCTAACTAGATGGTAGTCTCGTCTATACTAGTAATTGGAGTTCGAGGCCAACGAAACTACGACAGATGCGTTATTGTCAAATCCGTCAATGTCTCTTCTGTCATTGTCAAATAAAGTTTTCAGGTTTCCACAACCTTTTTGTTATTTAATTTATTTATTTAAAATAATTTCTAATAAAAACATTATGTGCCTGTGTAAAGTTTGTACGGCCTTTTGTTTAATATGGCTGTCACAACTACGATTTTCTTAAAAACACGTAAATACCTAAAAACTTTTCTTTTCTCTTAACTAACATTGATATGACAAAATTTTCTTGTAAAGAACTTAAAATGATAAGTAGGGTTAGGAATTTTGGTGGCATTAGGTGGACAGAAAACAGTGGAGTCGATGTTTAATTTTTTTTATGATTGATTGAATAATTAATTAATCAGAAATAATAAATAAATACATTCTTCAGGTTTTCGTCAATTTTAAGTATTAAATAATTTCATCTTTAATATTTGACTACCTATGAATTGAAGTTCAGTCATTCTTTGTAATATAGCTTATGATTATTATATACTATTTACGGTCTTCGAGAGAAATAGACTCTTAAAAATTTAATAAATAAATTTCATATACCAACATTTTTAATAGAAAATTAATATTTTTCTAGTTTCTCTAAAATAAAATTCATGTTATTTATTTAAATTCCTTGATAAATCCAGCTTGAAATGAACACAATCAGTTATTCAAGTTAAAAATGTTTGTAACATCGACTCCACTGCTCTATGTTCAATAAATGCCACCAAAATCCTAACCCTAATGATAAGACCCAACGTTTCAAAGCTTATTTTAAAAAGAAATTGAATTACCAGTGAACACATACGCCAGCGTGCCATATTTGTTAAGACAGTAGGTATGGTTAAATTACTAAGCAATGTAAGTATTAAACTATACTTTTATTAAGCAGTTTTAACCCGTAATATGGTATCTCCTATGGCCTCTCGGCTTTTATGGGAGAGTACTCGATTTTTTTTAACCCAGGACTCAGGAAGATAAGTGATGAAGAAAACAAATAAAAAAAAATCCAAAAAATGCTTTCATTATACATTTCCAAATTTCTTTCCCATAATTTTAATTCGTAATAAGGCACCCCTGCCTTAAAACTGCTTAGTAATCGTATAGTATAGTACTTATACTGCTTAGTAATTTAACCATACCTACCTTATTTATATGTAGTTAAATTGCTGTACCAAATGTTATTAACACCTGAGGTGATACCAGCGCAAGACCAACTTTGTTACTAATAATTGCGGATAATTAAGTTTTTATTGAAATATCTTATATTTACGTTAAAATAAGTAAATAATATTGTTTCTATAAATTAAAGAATTAAAATTACCAATAAATAACATATCTCAACGTCTGTTTTCAGAAAATAAGGATTTACTATTGTAAGAACATTTCATTGTTGTGGCAATATTTGCGTAGATTCTTTGGCCTCGAACTCCAGTTACTAGTATAGTGGGAGATCTAACTACCATCACTGCGAGTTCCGGTACGGTGAACGAAACAATTTTTTTGTACATGTATTCTTGTTTCTTTGTTAATCTGAGTTTTGAAAGTAGCAATATTTATATTGGTTGTAGTTTTTTGCAAATATTACATGATATTTTGGGTAGGATAATGATTGTATGTAGGTATAATTATAATCACGTGATTAGTTAGTTAATCACAATAACCGTTCGGTGACACTGTCTGACGTCGCTAGTCAGAATGTGAGTAACGCCTTCGTGACCGATCTGCTTACAATGTGCGCAGTCCTTTGCAGTTTAAATAAACTAGTAATGTGCGAGGCCAGAAGGCCTTGTGGGGTGTGCTCTAGGCCTTCGGCCCTGCGTGGAGCTCGGACTTCGGCTTTCACAGATTGTCGAAACGAATCAACGGGCCTGCGGCCAGGGACCAGAACCGTTATTTCCATACAGAAAGAACGGTTCTTTTTCGTTCTTCGGTATATAAATTCTAAGTTAATGGAGTAATTTAAAAATATGATATTGTAAATAACATAAAATATTGAGTAGTACATGAAGACTATAAAACATTTAAGAATATTGAGCTATTTCGAGGTCTTTGAGAGCGAGGTCCCTGCCTGAGGCCCTTCGCTTCGTTACACTAATCCATTATGTAGCATGGGAGCGCTGGTCTCTGGCATCTCGGTCTTCGGTCTTCGGTCTCACCAGCTCTCGCATCTCTGTGGGAAGCTAACCGTCGGGCCTGCGGTCTTCCGATGCAGATAAATCGACTGTCCCTGATCAAATAACTATTCTAGCAATTGTAAAAGTCGCATGTTCTGAACTACTTTTATATTGTAAAGTTTTAAAAAAACAATTTATTCGTATAACTATTGGATGGAAATGTTGTATTTGAAGAAATACCTACTGAAAATTATAATTAAATTTCAGTACTTGCAATTTCTTGCTTAAAGTAGCTTCGAGTTGGTTATAAATAATATTAAATGATAGGCATGTCATATACCTACTTACCTACTTATTCCGTATCTCAAACTTTGCAAATCTATAAATTAGTTACGTAATCAAAGCAAGTAACGTCTACCCTAGCAAAGCCTTTTCGTTATAAACACGTTGTACACACGATATACGATAACAATTAAATTCGGAAACTGAAATTCGCTGTTATTAAAAAAAAAATTTGAAAATGCATGCAGTCTTCTATTTTCACTTGTTTTGTTTTTAGCTAAGATCTCAAATTAAAGCCGAGATTGCAGTTCTACTTTCATAAGTACTGTGGCATGAGACAAACAAAGTTAGGGAGGATTTTACCTTTTCCTCTTAGAGTAATAAAGGTGATCAGGATTGGCTGCAAAACAAAATGACTTGCTCAGAGTGTGGTTTGCGGGTCGAAGTAGTTTTGTCCTCTTTAGAAGAATAAGTTAGGTAAGAATAGGTACGCTTTGCTAAATACGTGTCAGTATCTAACTAATTACGTACTTATGTATTTGTCTCATAATAGTATTACAGTTACCTACAATAACACTAATACAGTTATGCTTTTTCCAGATAACATTTTTAACAAAATTTCATTTACATTGCTTATAATAATGTCTGCAAATGAAAGCCATTACCCATTACTCTTTTTTGTGGAGAAATAATTCTACAAATTAACAGCATTTTTTGGGATTTTAAATGTCACAAAACATGACATTGTTAATGGGTACTGAAAGTTAAAAGAATATTTAAACGAAGTAGAATTTTTTATCTACCTAAACTAAAATAGTTAAATATTCTGTTTCGCTAATTACTCAACCGTTCAGCATCTCTGCAACAAAGTTGCCGTAAACAATCGAACAACCTTACCGATTCAGCGCACAGTAAAAGAATGGCGGCCTTATGTCGGAACTAATGAAAAGTTCGCAGCGGCGCAGCGGGTAGCCGATGGCGGCACGGCCAGCCGTGGTGAAAATTTAAACAGACAGAAGCTTAGCAATTCACAGAACCTTAAGTACTCACTGCCGTTCGTGCCAAGCATATCTTGACCTCAAGATCTGTAACGAACACGTTTACTCTTAGATCATTCTCTCACTGGTTACCCCGAGGAGATGGGTCTGGTCAGCATTGGGAAGCTGCAGGACGCCGTACGGCCCGAGCAAGACAATTCCATTTACCTGACCAAAGTCTAGCTCTTAACCTGGAGTAAACAACGAATATTTATCCTCATAAGACATCTGTAGGGATTATCCTTTTCTTTCAAGTCTCGTTCGCAGGCATTCCTTTGAGGCTTTCTTACATGTCTAATCGTTTTTATTCCTTTCACTAGAAATACTTACTTATTTAGGTATATTACAGTTACTCTTTTGTCACTATATTATTTATTCATGGATTTTTTTTCTCCTGATTTAACATAAGCAGTGCTTAAAGTATTAAGATATTGAATACATCAAAATTTGGAAGAATTGATCTAAGAATAAACCAAAACCAACAGGCATCTGCTCATATTAAGGTTAGGGTAAACACTATAGAGATACCATTTTTTTATAATATCATTTTAAACTTTCACACATGTGGCATTATATCTTCCTAGAAATCATATGTGAGAGTGATAATACTTAATAAAAATGTCAGACTGATATTATTTGATTTACCTAATACACGGATTTATAAACTTATGATTCGGCAAAACTCGTGTAACGTAAATTGAAACATTTATCCCAGGAATATAAATAGCATTTACGATGGAGCACTATTCATACTATAATCAGTTGTGGTACCTATATTACACACCATTACTACATGCGCATCAATGGATTTTCAAATAGTCATTACCGGAAATTAGTAGAAATTCCTTATTTTATTCTCTGGATCTTATACATTTTGATATGCATTGAATTTTGTTGACATTAAATTAATTGGCACATTTTTAAATTGCGTCTCGTTGTTTTCTATTTTTTATACATCATGTTGATCACAAATAATATAAATTCATGTAGTTTAGTTTAAGACAATTCATAGTGTAATTTTATGTTATATTTTATATGATATTATGAGAATATATATTTAAATCATTCTCAACAACGAAACATGAAAATAATGTGTTTAGCGAGATTTCTGAAACTCCCAAGAATAAGTAGACAACTTTTTGAAATATCATGAGAAGATATCAGCCGCCCTCAATACTATTAAAATGTAATACCAAGCATAAGACTAGGTAGTAACCCCGGCCGCTAACACAGATTTCCACCTTCCTCGCCAGATAAGTACCTTTTAAATCAGAAAATGGAACAGAGAAGTTATAAAAAGAAATACGACACTCCTCCTCTCTGTTTATTGCCGTACATTAGTTATACTGTTTCCGTAGTGTCGTCACGGCATGAAATGGGAACTAATGAGATTTTGATGTTTTTTTGACTGTGCTTTTATTTTGCTCGGTAAATGTAAGATGCTTCTGAGACCTCTGCATGAAACGTCTCTATAATAATATTTTGTTCTACTTTTACTGGACTTCATATGATATTTTTATTATGATTCTGATAGGAATATAAATGCTTGTAGTTCATAACTTGTTGTGTTCATTTTGTTAAAGAAACCTTACAAGCCTTGTAATTAAGTAACAAGGTAAGCAATTTCAGGGTTTCAAAGTAAATACCGTTAATGTGGGCTACTTTCGCACAAACATTCTTTCGTTATTAAATATTAAAGTTGAAAATTAAAACAAAGGTATGGAAAAAAGTATAAAAGTATTAGTTAGGCAAGATGTCGAATATTAAAACAAAGGTATGGAAAAAAGTACAAAAGTATTAGTTAGGCAAGATCACACAATTAATTGTAAGTCTGTTGTCGTTCGTAATGATTAGTGATTGGCAAAATGAGTTTGAAAAGAGCTTGCATAAAAAAGTGCATTATCCCTTAAATTGGCAAATCAAAAAAAAATATTGCGGTGTAGCCTCCTTGCCATTATGTAGAGCAGAAAATTTGGTCTTTAAAAAAAATATCTCTATGTCTTGTGATGTAAGTTGGTAATTTAAGAGTTAAATTGAAATTAACCATACGGAACCGTACGTGGTTGACACAATACAAAACACCGGGCGTGTGTATCGAATGAAGCGGTCTCGTTTGCCACGCCAAATTCTGCTGGGAAAGGTTTCAGAATCCAAAAGACTGATAGTGTGGCCAAAGCTACGCTTTAAAGATTGCGTAAAGGGATATACGAGTAGCTGCGTTTAAAGTCCCATGCAACGAATGGCAGCACCTGGCTGAAGACCGACCCTGGTGGCAAAGCACGACGATGTCTGGTTTGCCTATTTAAAAGAAAAACGTGCGAAGCGCCACGATCAGGCTTCCAACCCCCGTCCATTTGAGGGGGCATACATTTGCCGGATAATGTGGAATAGATCTTCACACGTATAGGACTATATAGCCATGAACGTAGGTGTCGCTTGCAGGATGCTGCTTAAAACATCTGTAATAGATGATAAGGCCTGCTACTACCGTACGTAAATAAAAGCATAATACCTGCATTTTTTGCCTATAAATTAAATTCAAACCTCCGAGTATAAATCATGTGCAGTTGCGTTCTCGAGAGGCGCCGTAAATCTAAAACCTCTCTGACGTACATACCATACCTACTGCGGATCAAACGCAAACAGTGATCAATCTTCGGCTATCTGATTGTGTGAAGAGAGTTAAACAAATGTGCAATAGCCAAATATAGATTAGATGATCTGATGTCTTGCATAATACATTATCAATGCAGAGTTTAAAAAGTTTCGGTGCATACCTAACCTAAATTATATTTTTCAGTTTGATTTTATCATATTTATTTTCAAAACAACAATTTATACACATAGATTACATCTAACTAATCTAAAGTTCATTTAGTTCAATGTTCCCATAATGTTCCACAGCAAAATATCTGTCAGATTCATGTCAATAACAAGAAAAATACAATTGCAATGACTTCAATCAAACCGACCGCTTCTTTAAATTAGTTCGTGAGAAAAACCTCTTTATTTAAATGATATCGTTTTTCGGGCCGTTGATCAACTAATGGTACCTTTATTACCCGCGAATCAAATAAAGCCTATTCGCTAAATGAAAGTGGCAGTTGTGATCTGGCTTCCATTCAAGTAGCTAGGTAGTTATGTTAGAGTACCCTACCATTTTTAATAAATGTTCGAAAAGCGGAGTCACGTCCTTTCATTTGTCTGGACTCTCGTTGTAATATGCTTCTGTTTTAGAGATCATAGTTTCTGTAAAAGCGTTGCTAATATAAACAAAACCTTTTGGATTACTAAAAGCAGAATATTCGGTTCCATAATTTAGTTAGCTAAATAGGATAATAATATTTAATTGGCAGATATACTAATGGTTCAACGGGGCTAGGAGATTGTAAGCTCTGAAATAAACAGAATGAACAAATTTCCCTACAACTTAAATTCGGATTCGAAACAAAGCCTGTACTCAAAGCGAGGACTACTGAAAGTTCTCTGGAACTGCTATAAATGATTATATAAAACACATTTAACTGTTATTAGCAGGCACACCGGCGACATACATTAAGTGATTAATTTAGAGAAAACAGTTGCATCTAATACAGCCACTATGTGGCGTTACATAAACTGTCGACTCTGGTTTCGTTCTATAAACGTTGCTAATTTTGAATAACTAAAAATTGTGAAATATTGTGTAAAACTATCTGGAAAAAATCTTATTATGTTTTTTATTACGGTTTGATTGCAGCCCAAGTTACCATCATACCTAAACATAATTATTTTAATGAATAGATTAAGTAGTATTTTAAGGGTAAACCTGTAGCCGTACCTACCATGAATTGCAAATTAAAGGTTACGTGAGGTATTTGGTCGATATGTAAAGCTGTCCATCGCGCTCGCTCCAAAATATCAGTACGAACGCGAGAGTGCTTTACGTAACGAAATGTAGTAAATGTACCCTGCTAGTTTAAGTATACATTTTGAGCCTAATATATTAATTCGGTCTTTAGTCAAAATAATACATTTTCATAACATACATTTATTTGAGCTGCTAAGACCATATTAGCCCATGTTTTTAAGTAACAATATAACACTATTGTTGTTATAATAAAATTAAGAGGTCTTCACAGATTTGAGTTTACGCTCTACTTTAACTTTGAATGTCTACTAATATTGCATTAAAACTTAACTTAATTATACGTTGAATTTGAAAATTGAGAACAGATAACTTTGCCCAACTAATTCTGGAGCTTCAATATAGATTTTCCACTTTAATTTTCATTTGAGTAATTACTTTGTTTTGTATTTGACTAACTTGTAGAAAAGACTTTAAAGTGCGAGTAGGTAATATCAATGGACGCCGAGGCCTTTAAAATGCTAGTTAATTTCATTTGGCGTAAACATGACTACGTAGGAAACATATGCCTTAACCTAGCCCTTGACGGCCCACGACCCCTCGGCAGACCAAAGAAGCGATGGCTAGATGTCGCAAAGGCTGACAGGAGTGTGAATGCTCAGGATCGTGCAAAGTGGAGGAAATATAGCAGGAAAGCGGACCCTGGCAAAGGCCGGGATAACGCTAGGTAGAAGAAGAAGAAGCCTATTTCAGTCAACTACTGAACATAAACCTCTACGGGTATCCTCTATGGCGTATCGACACACATAATAGCCAGGCTAGGCAAACGGGTAGGCGATTTTTAATATATTTTTCTCAAACATGCAATGAAATGTTGTAGTTACGTGCTTAAAAAGTGGCAGGGAAGTACCTCGTTGCCGGCCTAGGCCGGCAAGTGCCTCTTTTTAGGGTTCCGTAGCCAAAATGGCAAAAACGGAACCCTTATAGATTCGTCATGTCCGTCTGTCCGTCTGTCCGTCTGTCCGTCTGTCACAGCCGATTTACTCGGAAACTATAAATGCTACAGTAACGAAATTTGGTAAGGATATGTGTTGTATAAACCGCTACAGGATTATGATACTAAATTGTAAAAAAAACCATTGGGGTGGGGGCCCTCCATACATGGAACTGAGGGATAGAATTTTTTTTTTAGTTGTACATAAGCGTGTGGGGTATTAATAGAAAGGTCTTTGAAAATGATATGAAGGTTTATACATCGCCGCCCCCGGCGAATAAAATGATAACTGCAAAAACCTAATTTTTCAGGAGAAAATAAAAACATGTTTTTGTCGTTAACTTCATTAATACTAAACGTATGCAAATTATGTAAAGTTCTAACGATAGCTAATTTTTGTAGCATTCTGAAAAAATAGGGTAACCTCTTCTTAAACATACCGACAAAAAGTTATTTCAAAAACAAAAAGTTAGTCAAAATTTACCATCATCAAGGATATAATAATGTCGATTATCATTTTATTCACATTGCGGCTACGCCAACACCAAATATTGCACCATCATGTTATAATTTTATTCAGAGGGTGACCAGGGTGCAAGCTAGTGAGTATAATGCTACAATATCACATTATTCCGGTAAATTGAGTGTTAATCTTTTTTAAAAAAGGCTTTTAATCTAGATTAAAAATAAAAATGTAATATGGTAATCAGCATTAATTTTATTGAACAATAAAATTGAAATAGTTAAACTTAAACCTAATAAGTAAATTGGCAGAATGATTATTATAATTAATTACTTACCATTACTAAAATTTTATTATTATGATCGGGTACTTTTTCGGGTAAAACTTTTACGGGTAATTTTTCTAACATTATTTCATATAGCCATAAGACGTGAAGTCCTTTGTTTATACATTTTGCAGTCAATCCACTTATATAAGTTAATATATCAGAAATTACCGCCCAAGTGCCAGTCGGACTCGCGCGCCAAGGGTTCCCTACCATTATCAATTTATCATAAAAGAATAAATTAGAGGTAAAAAAATGTTTTTAAAGACAAGCTTTTATAGTAAACAATATAAAGAAAAAATAAACCATGAC